>CAOLHI010002265.1:0-276353 GCA_948474755.1 Ctenosaura bakeri
AAATAGACAAACGCGCAGACAAACATTGACATAGTAGAAGAGAAGGAAAGGAATCTGAGAAATATGTGGGTGGGGGGAATTCAAGGATGGGATGGATGCAAAAGAAGAGGAGAGTCAAATTTATAATGAAATGGCAAAATGGGAGGGTTGATTGAAACTATGTTATAAAATGGTTACAGATATAAGACAGTGAAAACTGGATTTCATAATAAATGGTGCAAAGGATCCTACAACATGCAATGACATAGAAACATTTTGATTTAGCAATGCTATGTAACATGTAAAAGATCTACAGCTTTATGAGGAATAATACCATGTAATTAAGTCAGCAAGTAGCTTCTAGTATTAAGATTAGAAAACACAATGTTATTTATCATGCAAATGCAACATGTAATAGAACGTAATATTAATATATCATACTAGATAGGTTAACCTTTGGTAGAAGAGTGCTCTCTTTTTTTGGTTGATGTAAGATATGAAGAGCGGGAAGGGAGGAAGAGAATCACTGGATATTATCTTTGAGAGGCTAGAAACAATTTGAGTCTCATGCACAGTTTAAAGGAATAATGGAAGTCATTTTTTTCCTTTTTCCTTTCTTTTCCCCCCCCCCCGTATTCTTTTATTTCTTTATGCATTCTTCTTTTTTCTATGTATTTGTAGAACTTGTGCTTTTGAAAATTCTCAGTAAAGATACACACACTCTCTTTCTCTTTCTCTTTCTCTCTCTCTCTCTCTCTCTCTCTATATATATATATATATAAAAAAGCAACACTACAGTCATGAAGACTTTGTTTTCTGTGAGTTGCAGACATATTTTGGTTCCCAGTCAGCCTGAGAATTCAGGCCTAATTGTCATTCTCACCTTCAAGGCCTTGCTTTGGCTCTGTCAAGGTCATAATCAAGTCTATCAAGTGAGAAGTGTTCCCCCCCCTCTGAAAAGGATTTCCTTCTAAACTAACACATAGGCTAAATAATTAGAAGGTTCTGGCCTTGAAGTCCTCTGAGTGGTTAATTGGTATCCATCATGGTTGCTATGAGTCATCAGTATAAGCCTAGCTTTACCTGTTCCTTGAGGTTTGCTTCACATGCTGTAACACAGCTTTGTAACTGTATTACTGCTTCTTGTGGCCATGGATCTCATTTTGCAAAGTATATGGTAAGTATAGTTACCTTAACTGTATCTTTGTTATCTTTGCCTATGTAGGTCTGCATTCCCTTTGACTCAAGTGAGTGGAGGTGTGCAATTCTGTCTTGCAGACTGTGTTTGAAGCCACGGAACAGAGTCAAGAGACTCAGGTTGACCAGATTGACCCTCTTGAGAATACCTACGATAAGCCCTGCCTGTTTTTTACAGTTGCTAACCAATGCATGTATGAAGAAATCCTTTTCTTCTGGTGCATACAATGATGTAAATGAGCATATATAACTTTGCAAAGATTCCCTTATTCTGTTTGGAGAAAAGTTTTAGTCTATTTCTGCATTGCACTGTTATAGTGCTACTATTCCACTTTCAACATCCTGTGGAATTCTAGGGTTTGATGTTTACTGAGGTCAAACAACTCACTGGCTGAGAATTCAAAATGCCCGTCCCTAAACTGCAAACCCCAGGATTCCATAGGATATTGAAAGTGAAATAATAGCACTATAACAGTATAACGCAGAAATGGCCTTAGTTATCTAGATGGGACTCAATTTGATTTTGACCAGTTCAGATCGAGTCCGATCCAACTGAGATTCTGGGTCCAAACAGACTTTGAGAATTCCAACTCTTTAGCCATTCAGCTGCATGTGGAAACCAAAACAATTGTAATTTTTCCATCGTTTGGAGAGATGCCCCTTTGGAGCAAAAAAATCCCTTTAACTTGCATATGGGTAGCTCCAGGTTTTGTTTTGTTTTTGCTAGAAACATTTTAATTTGTGTTTTTTTAAAAAATGAAATACATTTTAAAGCATTGAAGAACACAGGTAAAGAGCAGAAACAATGGTGATAAAGTGCTGCACTAGATGCAGGGACAGGTGGAGATCTCTTGCTTGCTACCATCTAAATCTGGTGTGGAGGGCTAAAACCTGCAGAAAAGCAGTGAACATAAAAGCCTCACACCATCTCCCTCTCCCAAGTCCTGTGACTTGAGAGTGTTCATGAGATTCTTGCCCTGGATTGGAAGCTAGAACTTTCACTGTGAATAATCCAGCTGTCCTTATTCCCCTCCCTTCAACCTGCCATGCTGTTTTCCTTATATGATGTACCTGAAGACACTATATGTCTGACCTGAATTGTTCCAAATCACTTCTGACTAGGCTGATCGGCTCCAGATTCAAATCAGGCTAACCTGACCAGTTTTGAAGCTTACCTGAATCTGAACTGATCAGCCCAAATCAATTTGGAATTCAGGATCTATTCAAAGTAGCTACACAGCTCCTCTATATACCCATGGAGTAAATTCCATAATCTTGGTCCAGCTATAGTAAAGTCTTAAGTGTCTTATTTCCAGTAATCATACATCTAACTTCTAATAGTTGAGGACCTAGTAGTTAAATCATCTAAAGACTTGTAACCATTCAATGAAAATGTGCTGGTGGTCAGATTCATACCACAGAAAATGGCCCTTAGAAAGGTAACTTATTCCAGATTATTCAAAGGTTTTTGTTTTTTTTAAAAGATGAAAACCATATCCTACAAATTAAAATCAACCAACTCCCAGTACACGTTAAACCCAAACCGTAGCTTCCCAGTTTTTTTCAACTATTTGCTGCTGTGTGGTACAAAGTGGATAAAAAAGTTGAGTTCACTAGACATTATGGAAGGGGCAATCATATATTTACTGTCATCTGTAATTTGATGTAGACTTCTTTCTCAGATAAGCAATAACAATAGAATGAAATGCCACTCTACTCAAGAATCTCGATGAAAGTACCTCACAAGCCTTATTAAGAAACTGCACATCTCACCTTTGGCATTTACACATCTAAGAGGCTTAGAGGCTAGTTCCAAGAAATATAGTTCACACAAAACAATCCTCATATCTTAAAAATGCAAACAGCTGAAATGTCCTTAATTTGAAAAAAGAAATGCAGAAACACACTTAAGTCAAGGTGGGGGATAACATGAATTAGGAAAATTGATCAAATGAACATGCAAATTATGAAAAATGCAGAAATAATTCCTGCATGAATTTCACTGGGGGAAGAAAAAAAGTCTCACAACTGAACACAAACAAGGATGGGGAGTGAATGCAGGAGCACATTCAGAGAATCTCAGTGAAATCAAGGCTGAAAGATCTTCACATTCCTAACAAAAAGAGATTTTAGCAAGATTAAACTTGTACTTATCTATAGGCAGGTTTCTCCATGATGGGAGAATAAGCAGGCATAATTTGGGAAGCCATTATCATCCGTCTTTTGGTGGCGGGTCTTCTCCTCCCTCTCCATATCTGCCAGTAAAGCAGCTTCTTAGGAATCGTTGTAGGAGAAGAAGCATATTAAGTGTTAATGGTTGAAATGAAAGCAAAAGGTGAGAGCAATTGGGAGTGTAAAAGATACATTCTTCCTCCTTTCCTTTCCTCCTCCCTCACTTTCCTTGTTGAGAAAAGATGTGATGTGGAATTGCTTCTCCCAGACACAACAGGAAAGATTAGTAGGCCACGCAGATGAATCAAGAACCCAACTTCATTGCAAGAAAGAAATGTACCTTGACAGACCAGAATCTGAACAGAATGAGAACTCTGAGCCAAAGGCTTGTATACTCTAATATAATTTGTCAAGGTTGCCAAGTCACTACTGCAAAGCACATGAACTAGGAAAATTCCATCAAGCTAAACAAATTAAATGGAAGTTTTGGCTATAGGCTAGCCACCCAGTCTCTTGGCATCATAGGGAAGACAATATACCATGTAACCCTCACAGTGTCAGCTCGTGGTTCTGAAGGAAATGTCCTAGGGCCAAGACACAATTTAAAAGCGATACACATGTTTTTCCCCCTTTGTTAGCCCATGTGTAGACATGTTAGTTTTCCCTTCAGATGTCTCAACATGTTCTTCTAATTTGCAGGTCCTGTACTAGAAGAAAGTTGGAATATACATTAAATAAATTGAAACATAAAAAAAAAAAATCAATAAATGGTGAGATTCCTGTTCAGAAGCAAATGTCAGCCTTTGTGAAATTTTTCACATTAAAGGACCCTTCCCCACCCCCCAAATTTTCATGAAGGCATTTTGTTCAAACTATATTGTAGCGTTTTGCATGAAAACATTGTATTTGTTGCAAAAAAGAGTTTCTTTTTTTAAAAAAAATGCTACTGTGTAATTTTATGCAAAAAAATTCTGAAAGGCAAAAAAAAAAAAAATTGAAAATGTGTCCCAATCTTATTCAGCAAAAAGGAAAAAAAATGTATATTTTTCATTCTTGCCTATGAGAATGAAGTAAGTGAAGATTTACATCCTGAAGAGATACAGAAGAGAAGAAAGAAAAAGAACAGTCTATATCAAAAAGAGAATACACGAGTTGCAAATCTAAGTACAACTGGATCCAGAATAAGTCCTGGACATGTTTGATAAAATACACGGATGAAATATTTCATCCTTTTTTTTTTTCCAGATGTACTCTGTGATGATGCAATAGCAAGAAAATAACTAGATGCAAAAGTATGTGTTGATATGAAGGAAAGAGTTTCTGGTAGTTTTTACACAGTGTCACAAATGTGTGTTATAACAATAAAAAGTTCATATTTCCAGAGATAAAAAATGGACTTGGAGAAATTTATTTTTATTTGAGAAATAAAGCTTGTCAGCAAATACAAGCAGGAGTATATATTTTTATTCACTGCATGCCGTGCGAAGTTTGATAGGTACTCTGGGGAGATGGAGGGAATGATAGCTCCACATAGAAAATAGGTAAATCTTTTCTTCTCTTAAACAAGTTAGCCACCCAAGAGCTACACAGATCAAGAAACATCACCTTTCTGGAGCTTGGGAATGATATGACTAATGTTCACTGTTTGTGAAATATACTCAGTGCTTCTGAGAAGTATAAAGCTCCTGCCTTACTGTATCCAGCACAGATATCTTGACACTTTTAAACTCCCTTTTTCCCCTATATCTGTCCTCACACTGATATTTTTATTATGACCTGAAGCTCTCCTTCTTCTCTTAAAGTTCCTTCTTAAAGATCTTCCCCCGAAAACCCTCCTTAGTGCCCCCCTTTCATAAAATCCCTCCTCAAAATATACTTTTTCTATAAAGGTGTTCTTTATTACTCTGCAACCCAGTTTAGTTTTCAGCTCATCCCCACAAATTCAAAGTAATTGGGTACGTACATTTGTTCACATTCAGCTTTGTTTCTTGCAGTTTCCTTAGATTTCTATCATTTCTCCTACCCCTCCCCTATGGTGTCCTTCACTTTTGTAATTTAAATTACAATATAAGCTTCTCAGGAGAGGGACCTATCTTTTTTGTTTTTTACTTTGTAATGTACCAGTATATTCTTAAGAGAGATTTGTCGGCAGACTTGATTATCATGATTAGCACTGCTCATCACCAGTTTTCAGAAACATTTTCAACTGTGCCAAACAAAACAAAACCTCTTCCTCAGTTCTCCCAGCAATTTTTGGCACTCCTTATGAGACTGACTGTTTACTTACTTACTTATTTACTTACTTATTTTTATTTTACTTTTATTCTGTCTTTCTCCTAAAATATGACCCAAAGCCAAACCATTTTAAATTGTCCTATTTTAAATTCTTGTCACTGTGATTTTGGCTCAGCTTCTAATGCTTCTTTCAGTGGTGTTTGCCATGGAACCACATCTGATTAGCTACATAGGATTTATCTCATTTGCACGTTCCCTGATTGGTTGGGATCATCCATGTGACTACTTCAGGAAGGAAGGAAATGAAAGTACCCAGGGCGAAGAAAAGTTGGAGTTCCCGACTCCTTAGGAACATTTTCAGGGGGAAAAATAGCATCCAAAAAGCTCATACAACTTTGTAGTCTTATTATTATTCTCAGCACAACAAAAGTTCTGCACTTTGTAGAACATTCTATTTTGTGGGTTTTTTTTCTTCCTGTTTATGGAGAGTAAATTATTTCTAAAGCTGTGCATTTAAAATTGTACAACTCTGAAGTTGTGCAACATTTATAGTTGTTCAACTTCTGTGGTTTATTTTATATATTTAGAAAGCTTGTATAGCTTTAATGGGAAACCTGTGCAGGTTGTTGAAAAAGTGTGCTGCTTTTCTTCAGAAAGTCATGGAGATTACCATCATTGTAAGAAAACATGTTCTAGGTCTCTCAACACTACAGGAAGAAAATTGACTGCTTTTTTCCGGCATCTCTTCAGAAAAGGAAAATCTAGAATTATTATTCCTACTTGATAGTATTACATGTCAGTGCAAAAGGTAATCCTGATGTCATTATACAATCTATATCCCTTTTTTGAATGGTGCTTTAATCTGTAAAGTGTGTGCAGGGAAGGGAGCTGTTCATTGAAAATATTGTGGACTCCAGTTTCCTAAACTAAGTCCAAAGGTTGGTGGAGTGGAACACAGTGCAATGCCTAACTATGAGATAATGACAAAAGGGAACTAGATACCTCCATTCATCCTTGACTTCACGTTCTTTCTACTTCCCTTCTGATACCTTAGTTTGTTTCTTTGCCGGTGTGAATCCTTTCATTGGGAAAGGAGATAGATAAAAGCTGCTGGAAAGCAGGGGAATTTAGCTGCCAGGTCTGAACAGCAGGGGTGGAATTGGCAATAGCAATGAGGGGAAAAAAAAGGTTCAGCAGATAAAATACAATATAGATTGTTCCCCCTGTTGTGCTTGTTTTCAAATTACTGTGTTTAAATGAAGTTATTCTGCAAACAGTCTTCAGTCTCTTGCTTGCTCTTGCTTCCAATACCCTTTCTCCCACTTCTTTTTGTATTTTACCTTCATAATGTTCCAGACCTTTCATCTGCCTTCTAGTCACTTACATGAGAGTATGCACAATGCATATCTTTTTGTGATAGTTATGGTTGTAGAGGAAGCTTGCTGTAAATTACTTGCTATTTAAATTATCAAAATTAGATGGTTTCACCAAGATCTGGCTTCCTCCCCCCAACATTTCTGATTAATTTAGTGTAGAGTAGGCCCATATTTACATACCAGGGATTTGATATCAAACTATTTTTGCTTGATATTTCTGGATTATCAATGAAATCAACCTATCTGGTTTCCAATGCACACATACACGTACATAACAATGCATTAAATAGAAAAGAAAAATGGGTTAGGATGTACTTTTCAGCATTTCTCACTAACTGACCTCAGACAAATCTCACAGACATGGCTACATGTCAGCTCCAATGAGAGGAAATGGAATATGCTTTCAAAACACTGTGCATTGCAGCCACGTAATTCAACCCAGCCATATTTATTCAGACACACAGCCCATGCTATCCAATGGAATTTGATTCTAAAAAAGTATGCAGTGGTGATTGGTGCCTACTGGAGGGCAATCTACCAAGGATGAAGCCAAGGGATGACCAAAAGCAGAACTAATCACATCTAGGTCACTACTCAGCCTTGATCCTGGCAAAGTTTAAGCAAAGCTTGGGTAAATTACCTTTTTTTTTCCACTTTAGAATTCCCAGAATCCCCTAGTCAGGATGACCACTGAGCCCAAGTCCATTTCAGACATGAGTAATTTAAAGTGAGAAGTCTGCCCAATATTGCTTTTGCTTCCTGACATAATCTGAGAATGATAGGTTCCTAAGAAAACCCATTTGAAGTGAATCTTTCCTCTGAGGCTGCACACAGATCAACAGGCTAATTAAAGTTGTTCCTTCATTTCTGTCACTAGCTATACAATTTTCAGGGAACTGGAGAGGGCTCTTGTTCTTAATCTTTTTTTTTCCCTCCAGGGAAAATAAATTGCCAATAGCATGTAGACATCATGGTATACAGAAAATTTCTGTCTCTGGGTAGGCCACACTTTTACTTGCTGTTGGTAAAAGTAAGTGGGACAGGGAAGAGGTTATCAAATTAAACTCTATTTGACTGTATGGAAAAATAAATCAGGATACACAGAAGAGGATTTCAGTGCATCTAAAAAATACAGCATTCCAGAAAGTCATAGACAGAGCATTCCTGTGATCATAGATTCCCAGTCAGGGATTGCTAGCCATTGAGAAAAATAAAACAAAAACAAAAACACCAACCCTGTTGATGTAATTACTAGGGATATAAAACTTGACTAATTTCATTCTCAAAAGATTTAATTTCATTAAAGACTATTTGCACTTCAGAATTTATTCTGTGTAAAATTCACTTTTTTTAAAATACACAGCATTTTCTGCGTATGAAAAGGCTTTTTTGTCCATAAAATATGAAATTTGCATATGCTTTTTTGTACAGAAAACAGTATTTTCTATGCAGAAAATAATACATCCTGTTTCTTAGTCAGGAAGTGACACTTCTGCATGCAGAAAGATACGAATTTGTGCAAATTTTTATGCAGAATAAATCCTGAACTGGTAAGATTCTCATCAGTCCAGGATTCCTCTTTGACCATTTTTTTCAAATATTCGCAAAAAATCTTTCCATCACTCACACACATACAAAGCCAACTTTCTTCTGTTTCACTCATACTCATAAAAAAACAAACCTGTTCCCTTACATACTCACTCAGTCACACACACCAGCACCCCTCAGAATAATTCCTACTCCTATTCTTCTTTCTCCCAATGTTGTTGCATCCAGTAGGTCTGCTTCTACTCCTTGCCTTGCTTTTGCTACATCGTCTCTCTGCTGCTGCTGCTGCTCTTTTGGATGGAAAAAAAAACAAAAAACAAAAACTACAAACTTTGAGAAATCCTTGATTTTATACTGTTGAAACAAAATCAAGGAAAAGAGACAGCATTTGTCACTTCACACAGCTTCTCTTCTGCTAATGGGATCAGAGACATGTGCATGGTGGGGATGAGAATGACTTTAATATTATCTTGCAGCTGGGTATCTGTTGCCCTCAGCCCAGGATCAAGAGAATTTTCTGCCTAAAGGGAAACACTCGAGACAAAATGTGCAGTTGCCAAGGCTAGCCAGTGTATTTTGGCCCCTTTAAGAGCCAGCATGATGTAGTGGTTTGAGCACTGGACTACGGCTATTTCTGCACTACGTTCTTATAGTGTGATTATTGCCCTTTCAACATCCTATGGAATCCTGGGGTTTGCAGTTTGGGGAGGGGCCAGCTGGCCCCTCTGCAAACTGCAAACCCCAGGATCCATAGGATGTTGAAAGGAAATAATGGGCTCTATAAGAATCTAGTGTGGAAATGACCTACAACTCTAGAGACCAAGGTTTGAATCCTTGCTCAGCCATGGAAATCCATTGGGTGTCCTTAGGCAAATCACACTTTCCCAGCCTCGGACAGAAGCAAAGACAACCCCCTCTGACCAAATCTTGCCAAGAAACCCCTGTGATAGGGTTCACCTTATGGTTCTCATAAGTTCAAAATGGTTTGAAGGCAAACAACAAGCTCTTTCCCCATTCCCTGGCAGTGAATATACAATTATAATGAATCAAATAATTAACAAGTATACTTTGTCAAACTTCAAAGTTGCAGAGTGTTCTTTTAAAGGAGAAGCAAGTCTTCTTTGCAGAAGAAAGAAAATGCTCCATATTCAGCAGGAGACAAAAATCCTAAATGGAGAGAGAAGCAGTAGGGAAGGGTAAACTTTCTAGTAGGTATCCTATCTTATAAATAACAAGTCCAACACCTATACAGCCTTAGCAGAGTGCTTTTATAAGTGGTCTTTAATAACGTCTCCTGATCTAAAGACATATGAGACAGGTACTTTGCTCAATAAATGGAGAGCTGGAGAAAACTAAGGGAGAAGCACAGAGGAAGAGATCAGATACACACAGAAAAGGTTTAGAGAGAAGATGGGTCAGTACCAAGAGCCAGTATGGTGTAGGATTTTGAGCAGATAGCAGAGCTGGGCCAAAATTATCCAAATATATCTCAAGAGAGATAAATGTAAGGTACTATATCTAGGCAGGAAAAATGAAATGCACAAATATTGGATGGGTGATACTTGGTTTAAAAGCAGTACATGTGAAAGTGTCTTAGCAGACCACAAATTAAACATGAGTCAACTGTAGCTATTTCTGTCCTACACTGTTATAGTGCTATTGTTCCATTTTCAACATCCTATGGAATCCTGAGGTTTTCAGTTTAGGGAGGGACATTTGGAATTCTCAGCCAGAGAGCTCTTTGACCTCAGTAAACTACAAATCCCAGAATTCCACAGGATAGTGAAAGTGGAATAATAGCACTACTAACAGTGTAGTGCAGAAATGGTGTGAGGTAGCCCAAAAACTGTTGCAATTCTGGACTGTATCAATAGAAGTATAGTGTCCAGATCAAGGGAAGTATTAGTGCCACTATACTGTGCTTTCATCAGATCTCACCTGGAATACTGTGTCCAGTTCTGGGCACCACAGTTAAAGAAGGATGTTGGACGAGCTGGAATATGTTGACAGAAGGTCAACAAAGATGATCAAAGATCTGGAAACCAAACCTTATGATGAACAACTTAGGAAATTAAGTATGTTTAACTTGGAGAAGAGAAAGCAGATAGGTTACATGATAGCAGTCTTTACTATCTGAAGGGATATCATTGAGACGATGGAGCAAGCTTGTTTTCTGCTGCTATAGAGACTAGAACATGAACCAATGAATTCAAATGAGAAGAGATTCCACCTTAAAATTGGGAAGATTTTTTTTTTCCACTGTAAGAGCTGTTTGACAGTTGAATAGATTGTGTCATAGAGTGGTAAATTCTCCCAACTTTGGAGGTCTTTAAACAGAGATTGGGTAGGAATCTTCTGTGACAGATTTAGTTGTGTATTCCTGCATGGCAGGGATTGGACTAAATGGCTTTTGAGGGTACTTTCAACTCTACAATTCTATGATTTTTGCCAGCTGGCAAATATGGCAGGGCAGTGTCCCTGTAGCCCCAGTACACTGGTCACCACGGGAGACATTTCTTCAACTGCAGCTTATTAGAGGTTATGAACTCAAACCCTAATAAAATTCTTGGAACAAATTAGGCACATCTAACATGTACCATGACTTACAAAGAAGCTAGGATCCTTTTAAAAATAAATTTTACAATATATCAACAACTCAAGGAGGACTAGAGTATATACCCGAAAGAGCATACAAACATGTTTTTTTTTTTTAACCTAGATCAGGACTACCTGCCAATTAATGGCTATTTACTCAATCCTTCCTATTTGCCAAATAGAACAATCCAGTCAGCATGTAAGGATTCACTAAGTTATATCTTGAACACAACAGTAAGTAATTTCAACAGCTTTTTCCTCACTGTGAGAAAATCTTTGAAAATCACACAGTTTTCAAAGGCTATTTGCAATTTGGGATTTATTCTGTGTAAAATCTGTATGTTGTTGTTTTGCACAAAACAAACAAACACAAACAAACACAAACAAACAAACAAACAAACAAACTGAAAACACCATTTTCTGTGCAGCATACAACAATTTTCTGTAAGGAAAATAATAGCTCAGTGCAGAAATATTCATTCTGGTGCAAAAAATGTTTTTTTTCCCTATACAAATCATTCATGCACAAATCTTATGTGTTATAAATCCCCAATTATAGCATTTTCTGTGCAGGAATTTATATTTCTGTGTTAAAATATTATTTTCCATGCAGAAAATCCTGTTTTCTGTACAAAACAACTGCATGCAAATTTTGCACACAATAAGTTCCAAATTGCAGATATTCTCATCAGTACAGGGTTCTTCTCATCAGAGTTTCTCAACACTTGAAAAGCGTGTTTTTGACCATTTTTTTTGAATATTTTAAAATATTATTTCCATCCCTAGAACTCAGCCTTTTGTCTTAATATTGATGATGCAGTCTCTTGATGTCAAAAAGTTTCCATCTTATAACCACTTTCTTAGGGAAAATCTGTTGGACTTCTAAAAAGATAGGTATAGAACTGAAGTTCAGAACTATGGTTGTACATCTTGCTTTATGGACCAATATGATCTGAGATGATTTGTGTCCTATCTAAGGCTCTAAGCATAACCCTGGCAATAAAAGGCCTTTAAAATAAATAAAGAAATACGCTACTGTTGTGGTTAATATATGTGTCCTAAATGGATTCTGGAAGTATTTTTCACATATTGCTTCACAAATGAATGGAGAGCACAGGGAACCAAAAAGAAAAAAAATGAAGTGAATAGATACAATAAAGAATTATATCCAATGAAAAGGTCTGAAGATAAATGAGCCTGCAAAGCAGCTTGAGGATAAAGAACAAGCTGGAAGATTTTATTCAGACCCATCACCACCGATAGTATTGATGGATGGGATATAAAGAAGATGATGGCTATGTGAATACTAGACATTATATGATTTCAAATGAGTCTTACTCTGGGTTTCCTAGTGGGTTGTGCTAGTGGGGAAGAAAAATTGGAAGCTTTCTATATTAAAAGAAAACATTTCTCACCTTTTGTTCTGTGCTTAGAAAAGAATGGAATGAAAAGCCACAAATGAAAGTAAAACCAGAAGAATGGCAAGTGTCAGCCAAGAAGAAAAATAATGCACAGGCACATCCCATTTTCTGACAGAAACAGAAGATCAGGAAAGAAAAAGATGGAGAGCATTTTCTGATTATCAAAGGTGACGAGACCAACATAGTTTCTGGTCACTGTAAAGTGGTGACCCACATGATGGTGGCTTTCAGAATGGCAGAAATACCTCCCCCATCTTCATTTTTTCAACAGAAGCATCAACATTTTCTAGGTGAGGAGGGTGTAGGGAGGATAGAAGTTGAGTGCTGACAACAAGGATTTGTGAGAAATTTGTTCCATCAGATTATGTGTGTGTGTATGTATGTGTGCTTGCATGCATGTGTATTTTGTGGATTTCTTTGGTCCATACCACTCAGAAACAGGAAGCCATTTGCATTTAGAAAGCCACACATTTCTGGAGCATCTGATAAAGTGTGCATATTTTAAAAATGCATGCAGAAAAACAGGTTCATTAAAAATAACCAGCATATATATTTGCCAATGGTGCAATGGATGTATGCATACAAAGTATACAAATAAGAAACTATGCACAAAATTGAACATGTTTGACTGGAATTCTACATTGTCTACATTGTCCACTCAGTTATATATGTGTAACTAAATAGCACCTCTTGACCTGATCCCTCCCCAATCTCCTTGACTGGGCTTCAGCTTCACTGAGAAAAGGAGGTCCATTCTGCTGGAGATCAGAACATGGGTGGGTGATGTTTCCACTCCTCTCCTGCCAGCTAGTGAGAGTGCAAGAAAGAATTGTGATAGAGGTCCTGCTTCTGACTATTGCAGCCTCACTCATTGGTGGGAGAGGGATGGAAATGCCATCCCACTGCATCACTAGCAGAATGGACCTGTTTCCTCACAGTGCTGCAGCTGATACCTGGTAAAGTTGGTTTGGGAAGGCAGTTATGATCAGGGCCAAGACTGTAACTACATAGTGATTATGAATACAGAGAGATTACAGATATATAACTCTACAGATGTTTAACTCACCAAAGCTGTGATACATAACACTAGCCATTTAAAAAAAATTAGAAGAAAGTACAGGTTCCCTCCACACACATACACAGAGAGAGGAAAGGACAGAGAGAGGTTAAACAAACAAACAAACAATAAAATAAAATAAAATAAAAAATAAGACAAAATAGAAAGAGGACAAACCATGGAAATTGGCTTATAAAATCCTCATCTTGCTAGATGTTGCTCTGATGCCTTTTGCAGAGGCAAAACCTGATGGCCAACAAAAGGCATTCTGGTCTTACAATATGTCAGATGCTTCCTAAGTTGCCACCACCTAAGAGGGAAACCTAGTTTGGAACCTTCCTAGTGCACTAGATTAGGGTTTCCCCTTTTTCCAGAAATGTACAGGAGTGAAGAGGAAAGGCTGATGAAAACTGCCAGTTCCAGGTAGCCTATTTCTTTAGTAACTTTCTTTCTTCACAGCTATTGTGCCACAACTGTCTAGGATGGCACAATTACAGCAGCATAGTGCATCGGCAGAATTTCATCCATTGTCATGAGCCAGGCTGAGCATGCTGCTGATTCAGACTGGGACTCTGAGTTAGACTTGGACTCCCAGCCGGGGGAGGATCCCTTGGAGGGGCCTTCGGGAGAGGGGGCTCCTTCAGAGTCTAGGGAGGAGTCTGCCAGCTACCCCACTGTTTGTGTTCTGGAGGCAGAGGCCAATGCTTCTGGCTTGACAGAGGCTGGTGTTTCTGACTCCAGCCTGGAGTTTGCAGCAGACCCTCCCCCCACGTTCCTCCAGAGGCGGCTGGAGAAGGGGGTGGTTTGGAGATTGCAGCGGCTGCGGGAGAAGCGTCTGATGAATCGGCCCTGAAGTCTTGAGGGGCTCCAGCTGTGAGCTGGGCTAACGGACACTTGATCAGCCCCAGCTGGGCTAAAGACTGTGTATTTAAGACAGACGCTGTGGGAGGTGGGCATGGGGCAACAACCATCTACCAACCGGAAATCTGCGTCCTGTGTCATGGGCTTTCTGTTCCAGGCTAATCCTTGCTCTTTGAGTTTGCTGCCTCTGGGACTTGGATGATTGTCTTGGTGATGTAACCTCTTGATTACTTTATTACTAAAACTATAAATTCAGCTCCTGCCTCTGTGTCTGCTTAAGCCACTGCCTGACATTGACATCCATAAGCATTCAATGCTGGAGAAGTCTTCTTGGCATTGTAGGATTTGGATGTGAAGGAAGACTTTTCACACCAGCTCTCTCTTCTTTCTTTGCTTAGCTTTTCCTACATCCCTTTTTATTACATCCTGGTGTTACCCCAAAATGTGGGTGACTCAGGAGTCCACCCGTGTTGCCTGTACCTCCACATGACAATGGAGAATGAATTAGCTCAATGAAGAGGCCTGCAAGAGGGGGGTAATCTAATGAAATCTTCCACCAATATTATGGGGTCCTCACAGGAAAGAACCAGCCAGAAATGTGTTTTATTGACAAAGATTCAAAGAAACACACAACAGATCCAAGCATTCACAAGAGCTAACTGAAGGATAAAGAGAGGAAAGTTGCTAATGACAGAGTTTTAGGGAATGGACAATTACTCTGGAGAGTAACGAAGAAAGCAGTAATGTGGCTTAGACTTGAGCCTAAGGATAGTGCTTGTTCAGAAATCAGAGTGACAGCTTGGCAGTAGCAAGTGAGATACTGCATCTGCCTGCCCAAAATGGAGGGTTTTTATACCCAACATCTGTCTGGAGGGCAAGTGGGTGATGACTCTCTGGCTGAGCAAGCAACAGAAGTTACAGCATGGACAATGGGGTCCGAACTGAATTAATGGTCTTAGCGTTAACTGAAAAAGAGTTAACGGCTGTTGTAATAGCTCTGTAATGGTGGACAGGTAAGGAACAATAAAGGGAAACATCCAGGTGATAGGAAGAAGGGTTGAAACAATCAGTGTTTTGGTGGGAATTGCCTGTCTCTATTGTGTGGTAGCAGAGACGTTACAGCTTTAGTTCGAGCCTATTATTTCTGGAGTTACCTGGTGATTATCCTGACAAAGACCTTGGCACCACCTAAAAGGGATCTCTGACTTATTTTGCAGCACAGATATCCGGCCAATGTTTCTCGTCTGTCCAGCCTGGCCTTACAGTTATCTCATGGTTCATTTTATATCAATGTGAATTAATGTATTTTGTCAATTAAACCATATTCAATCTGGGAGGTATGCAGGCCTGTAACACTGGTGTTATTTCCTATCAAACACAACAAAAGTACAAGAGAGTCTCAAAAAATGCAATACACCAACTAAGCTCAGGGGAGAAAATTAGTCAATCTAAATTAAGATGTAAATGTAAATATGATATGTATTATGAAAATAATTGTACAAAAAATTAAATAAGAGAAAACATAAAACAACCAAGGCAATAAATAAACAATCTACCCAAAGTACATATATTGTTCAACAAAGAATTACATAGTGAAGCTGAAGTTAATATATACAATATTATAAAGGCAGCTATATGATTAATATAAACTAAATTTAAAGTAATTTTAAGAATTAAAGTCCATAATACAAACAATGTCCTCCAAAAATTATTGTCCATTACTCTTCAAACCATACATCTTTTAACAAATGTGCTGAGAAGTTGGACTAAGTTTACTAAAAATCTGTGTTTGTGACGTACACTAAGGAGCTGAACAAGTTTTACTGATGAGCTGTAACAGCGATAAGCTTATAAATAGCAAAATCTATCCTTATCAAGTCTTCAAAACATATATCCTTTAACAATTGAGATGAGAAATTTAATAAACTATAATGAAGAGCTGTAAATTTAATATCTGATGAGAAATTGAACAAGCTTCACTGAAGAGCTGTAGTAGTAACTAGCAGTAATAAACAACTACCTCTGGAATTATGAATTTCGAAAACATTTATATCATGAACAAGGAACAGCTAATGTTTTTCAATTTATATGCCCAGAATTTTTCAGATAACTGAGGCTGTCATACTAGGACATGTCATGAAACAACATGACTCACTGGAAAGTGCAATAATGCTTGGTAAAGATGAAAACAAGAGGAACAGAGGGAGCCATGCCAAAGGTGGATTGATTCAATCAAAGTAAACACAGCCCTGCATTTCCAAGACCTGAGCATCGCAGTTGATGAACAAGGATCTTGGAGATCACTCATTCATTGGGTTGATGGCAGAAACAACAAAAACAACAACAAAGAAAATGCAACCCACACAGAAGATGCGACTTTCATTTCTGATATCAAGAATAGGTGAGTCTCAACATGCTGCTGTCAGATACTGCCTTTTCCACTATTCCTCAGCAACTGGAAAAATAGACCATGATTTTGGTATGAGATACCAACAGTATTCCAGCCCTGCACTTCAAACTCTCTGGATTCCTGCTGCAGTATTTTCCAAGATCCCATTTGAGTGAAAAAGGTGAGATACAAATCTAATAAATGAACATAAAATCCATTTTTAAACTCTGGAAAGCTGGTGGCATTCCAGTCTCAAAATAAAACAACATATAGATGACTGCCCATCAGCTTTATGGCAGGGGGAAGCTCAATACATCTTGAATTTCTGCTCAGAACTCCACCAAATTGATGCAGGATTGCTTCCCTTGACATGGCTGAATAAAATACAAATATCAGTAAGTTTCACAAAAAGTTGACTGTAAGTATGATATGCCTGAACTAGCATTAGGGTAAAAAAGAAGAAGAAGAAGAAGAAGAAGAGAAGAAGTGTGCCAGTTTTCATCACTTGTACGTATGGCCATTTTTTATCGAACTGCTTTGAAATTTGGCAGTTATAAATCTTCTCAAAGTAGATCATGGATGCTATGTTTCAAGTTATTAGCTCACTAGGATTTTGTGGTCTTAAAGTAGTAGAATTCTTTCCCCTCCTTTTGGGAGACAGCAATATGCCTGTCACTCAAGATTAATGCTTCATATGTCTGATGAAGTGGACTTAAGTTCATGGAAACTTTTATCATAACAGATGTTTGCTCTGGGGTTTAAGAAGACTTCATTTTCAAACCGGGCAGGACTCTTTGTTTTTGCTGATATGGCTAGTACTCTGGAAATTGTACAAATGAAAGCCTGACGTGCTCATCAGTGTATAACATCTGTGAAGCTCCCTCTTACTTATTCAGAAATCCATTCAATAATTTATTCATTATTAATCCATTAGTGTGAATGACTATCAAACTAAGAAAGAGATTGGTGATTTTCTACTGCTGTCAACTGCGACCCTCTCCCCACATCTGACAGGCCTTCTGTGACTTTAATGGTGGCCTCATTGCAAGTAGGACACCAGTATTTTTTTTTCTCTTGTGAGGGGGAAGTCAACAGAGAAAAAGTAAAGTAGAGCACGACCAGCTATCACTGCCATCAGAAAGCATAGGTGTACCAAAGGCTGGTTAAATATTTCTTGCTATCCACCCTTCACTGAACTATCAGTATCAGCTGGGAGAGAGTTGGAAAGACATTTTTAGAAAACAGGGGGTAGAAAATTCTCCCTTAGCTACCTCATAACCAGTAAGCACAAATCCTCTTTCCAAATGTCCACCACCTCCATAGGACCTTCATCCCCTGCTTCCTGATAGTCACAGCCATTTTCACTTCCAACGCAGAACACTTTGGATGGATTGGATGTTCTGGTCTTCATTGCCATTATTTTTGGACATTGCTAAAGTGCCATAGCTAGACACACACACATGCACACTTTAATGCAAAGCATTGGACAAATTTTCAGGTTAGTGCATCATTATCAGGAGCATTACCTTCCCCAGGATGCCGCATGGGAGAGAACACAGTATATCAGCTGAGAGAATGGCGTTGGTGTTGCTCCCTAGTATGTGTGAGTCAGCATCAGAAAAAAAGAGGAGCTGAGAAAAGCAGAAAAAAACACTGTTAAGAAAAAGCAACAGTTTCCTAACACAACTAATTATCACCTTTTCACTGAGCTTCTCTCCTGCCCCTGATATTCAGGGCTTCATCTCCCACAATGCATTTTGGGGGACAACTGCTGCAGTCTCCAGTATACAACAATTCATAAGACAGCTTAGTCTGCCTGGGGGAGAATGTCAGCACCTAAATCTGTTACATACCACCTGGCAATCAAAAAGCCCATTGAGACTGTTGTGAACAATTCACAGGGACCATACATAATACAATGTATTCTGTTACAGACTCAAGGTGCTCTTTCTTCTTGGTCAAGCCAAATTCACCAGCAACTCCCAGAATGTTTGGGACTGCCAAATGTGTAGTGTATAAATAGACTGGTGGATTTATTTAAGAGAGGTGGAGGGTGCTAATACTAATAACTTCAACAACAACCACAACTAAGTATGCCATGATATACACCTTTGATTGCTGCTGGGAATAAATATCAGAATATCAGTTGAATCATGATATCTGGACATTCACTTACTATTTATTTATTTACTTATTTCATGTTCAGTCACTTGACTCTGTTTTTGGGAGAATGTTTCCTGTTTCTCTTCCAAAGTAGCCACCATTACTGATGTGCTACATACAGCTTTGGACCTGCCCTCTGAAGGAAACTGCCTCACACTCAGGTTACTCAGCCTCTTTCCCACACACAAAGAGATGATTTTATTTACCCTCTCAACACATTCACAATATCAGTCACAACAGGAGGTCACAAATGGTGTCCCACTTTCTCAGAATGAAAAGGCCTACAACTGTTTCACAATATACACTGAACATTTATTTTTATTTTTTTAAAAAGAAAGAAACCAGCAGGTGGGCTATGGGGAGGCTTTCAGCTGAATATATACTTTTTGGCATTTTAAATAATTCTTCAGTAGGTTACACCAACCACTGTGCCATCTGGTTGTGTGCCATCTTCCCTGTTGCAGTGCACCACTATATTCAATCATGTTGTTTTGTGTGATCAGATATTTCAACCTACCAATTTAACACCTGGCTTCTTTTCTCCTCAAGTTTTCCAAATGCATCTTCAGGTCAGTGAAAGAAGGTGATTCTCTAAATCACAGGTCTACCTTGCTTGAAATTAGTTCTTCCAGAAACTAACAATGGGCAGGGATGGAATGTTAGTTGAATGGGATGCTCTTTTGGTCCCTTAAAACTGAACCAATCTATTGTGTGAAGTCTTAATCCTCATTCTTCATTTACCCTTTGATGGCTTACTAGCCTGCGATTTTCTTGGCTTGGCTCACAACCTGACTTTTCTTTTTTCGAGCAGCTCACTTGCTCCAGTTGTCAAGTACTGTGAGGCTTGAATCTTTATACGGGAGCTTTCCCAAAAGCAACAAAAAGGCTCCTGCATATCTACACTGTGATAGACAATGTGTAGCTCTTTGGCCAAATGGGCTCCCTGCATCCATTTTGCAGCTCCTGGTCACCACTGTTAGTATAAGTGCACTGCCAAAAATTTTCTTATACAGCAAAAACAATATTCTGCCTCCTTCTTCTCCCTTCCCTTATCAAAGAGAAGAAGATACTGTGTCCTTCCTCTCTACATGGGCTCTACAGTAATACAGAGAACTGCTGTAGTCACCACAACATTTTGATGGCAGCTACACAAGTAAGAATTTTCCTAGTGAGTGAATTCCACCAAAGCCTCAGTGTAACTAACCCTTGAAAGATTGGAAAGGGGCAGTTTGTTCCCCTCCTCACTCTGGGAAGTTGCCTCTATCTGAACTAGGATCTTCTTCTTGTATTACTTTAAAATTGATCTCCATACCTTAGCACATCATAGTTGTTATATGGAAAACTGAACCCACTCGGTATTCTTCACAACAACTGCTTTATGCAGCCCACCTCTTTTAATTGTTTTAGTGGTGTAATTATTATTTGCTGTAAAATTCATCCACCTCCATATTACTGTTATTTAATGGTGTGCTGCTTTTGTTATTCCCTCTGGTAGGCTTTCACATTTGGACTGCAGTTCTGAGTTTCCTTATGAGAAGTTTCCTATTTTCTTTCCAGGGCAAAAATACTATCAAATGAAAACCAGCCATTCTTCCTTCCTCTTCCTTGTTCAGTGCCAGCAGGCATGAGAGAGATAGACAAATCTAAGAATCAAGGCTCCATGGATTATCCTGCAGCTGTCTATACTAGTATTCCCCCCCACACACACACGTACTCACACACTTACTTATTTTCAAGACAGTTATCTTAAGAAAATAACAATCACAATAGCAAGATGTGAATATCTGTTATAACATAACTGTGTCATATAAAATGTCAGTCATACAATGGCCTCAACAAACCCTGGAAAAACAAAATGACTAGAAGATTCTAACAACTGCATTGGTCTATGACTCATTCCCTCTATACTAGGACAAACTAATTCTCTCTGACGCAAGAGTAGAGTGCTCTGGGCCAGTTATACACTGCAGCCTCTTTGGAAGAGATTTGGTCTCTGGAGAGAGAAAGAGAAAACTGTTCAAACATCACAGGCCAGCCATAGTCTTCATGTGGTTGTTTACTGTGCATGCATCCTTTCCTTCATGTGAATACGTGACCATGTCACTTTGGTGAAAGGACTCCACAGTGATATGTGATGGTGGGGACCCTCCCTTCTCCTCAAAGGGGGATGGCAGGGGCAAAGCTTTAAAAGGTTATTTGCTTGGAAAACAACTCCCATGCTGTCTGAGGATGCTAGGAGTAGTCCAAATTAGTAATATTTCCAAGCTCTGTACTTACAGTCTTCTAAAGCAGGCATCCAGCTGTAGGTCATTAGCCTTAGGGATGATATCATTATCCTTTATTTTCATCCCATACCTTCTCACCAAGGAGTTAAGGTCAAGATGACTGCTTTTAACCTTGCATTTTTATTTTATTTTTTTACCTTTATGGAGATCTTGTGGTGTATGCTATGATGACATAGAGGGTGACCAGTTCAAGATCACTCCAAGCTTCATGGATGAGTGGGGATTTGAACTTAGATTCCTATACCTTGTCTAACCTCTTTTTCATTATGTTGGGACTTGTGAATTAGTGCATTGAGTACAGCTTATGAGCAAATACATCTCAAAGATGCTGTGTTGAGTTTGGTTTACAGAAGTGGCACAACACAGTTGGTATTTACTGGGCTGTAACTTTTCAATCTGCAGGTGGTGGTGGGTGCATGAGGAAATCATAGCCCTTTAGATACTGTTAAATTGCAGCCCTAGTGATGCAATGGTTATAACCCTGGTGATGCAATGGTTAAATGCTGGTAGTGCAGCCACAACATTATGAGTTCAATCCTGAAGGGCTCCAAGTTGACTCAGCCTTCCATCCTTCCATAGGTCAGTAAAATGAGTATCCAGTTTGCTGGGGACAATTAGCTAAAAACATTGTAAGCTGCTTAGGGAGTGCTTTGCAGTACAGAAATGCAACTGCTATTGCTATAGTCAATGGAGAGAAATGTTGGGACTTGCAGTCCAACAACATCTGGAAGATTGCATGATTCCCATACCTGGTGTAAAGTGACAATTCAGTCAAAAAAGGTCATGAACTTGATTTCCACAGATAGAAAGGCAAGAGTTCAAGCATAATATGAAGCCTCTACGCTCAAAGAAGCCATCTCTTGATCCTATATATATAGGAAACATCCAGTCGGTTATTTTATGGTGCTAGAATCTATACTTTTTGATTATTTAAGGAGGCATTTGGTTTTTAGTATGTTGTAGCAGATAGAGCTTTTAATGGGGGTGTGGTGTTTGTAGTTTATTATGTTTTAAATGTCTTTTCAATGCTGTTTTTTTTTAAAAGTTACTTTAATTACATTTTAACTTCTGTATTAAGAGGGTTTTTTTTAAAAAGTGTTTTGTTTTTCAATTGTGCATACCCCCTTAAATTATGTACTCAGAGAAAAAATGGAATATAAATGTAAATAAATAACTGCTGTGCATACACACAGCTACTATTTTCACTAGTCTTTGTTGGAGGTATATTCCCAAGTTAGGAATAAAAGTTCATCTCACAGTTATGAGCATAAAATAATTCTCATACTATGGTACACATACACATACACAATTCACTGGGAAATTACAGTGTAATGCTACGGATGTTTACTCTGTTGTAATACCTAAATGTACTTAGTGGGAATTACCACAGTTGTGTGTTTACTGTGAGGTAAACTGAATCCAATAGAGTATACTTACAAGTCGGTATAATAGGTGTGGGCAATAAGATGCCCTTCAGATGACTAGAGCTCTCAGTCAACCAGCGTGTCAATGATCACAGACTCTGGATACTGTAGTCCCAATGAACAAAGCTAGTGTGGTGTAGTGGTCTAAGCATTTGACTATCACCCTGGAGAGCATGTGTTACTGCAGTTTCTAGCCCGGACTTGTGGGATATTAGATATCATTTTGATATCAATAATTTGGCCTACTATACCCCTCTGTTCTCCACGTGCTTGCGAGGCCTCCAGAAAAGCTCGCATACAGGCACGGCCACTAATCACTGTAATATTCCAAACAGATATAGGCAGGCCAGAAATAGCTGTCCCGCCGCTTCAGGAGACCTCAAGGCAAGTACCACATTATGTATGCACACTACTTACAAAGAACTCTCTGCCCTGAGCAGGCAGCTTGATGAGCCGAATACTCAACTGTTAAGCACTCCGCATTTGCATACTGGCTACTCTATTGACAATTCGGACTTAACTCAATTGTGTAAAATTCTGACCTTTCAGAGGCTTTGTCTCCAGCCCAAAACTCATTGTTTTCCCCAAGTACAGACTAGCCTACAGCCACATTTTCCCCTATAAGAACCCCTGACTTTGAGCGCTTCCTCGGATCGCTCTTGGCTTCCATCCTGCCTTGCTGTTGTTTTGTTTGGTGAGCCTTCCCCTCAGCTCCACGTGCTGAGAGACTCCATTTCCATGAACAACTTCTTCAGACCACCCGGGTTTCAGGACAGGTGTAATATTTCCCCTACAAAACCTCCTCTGAAAATCCCTCTATCCAACTCCAACTGTTATTTCTAGTTCTCTGTATGAGTGTGTTGCATACACGTGTTTGGCTGTATTTTAATAAAAACAACAATTATTGTTTTACTTCTGTTTTCTCCTTGGCCCTTTTCGCATTAAGTCTTCTCGCGCTAGCGGGGGAGGGCGGCTCGCGCAAGAAGCCTTCTCCGGGAGGCTGCCGCTTCCCCCTCCTTCCTTCCACAGGTGAAGGAACGAGCGGGGAAGCGGCAGCCTCCTGGAGGCGGCGGCGGCTCGCGCGTCCGTCCATTCCCCCCCCGCGCGCGAGAGAGAGAAAGGCACTCGTCCCGTCCGCCCTCCCCGCGCGAGAGAGAGAGAAAGAGAGAGAGAGAAAAAGGCGCTCGTCCCATCCGCCCCCCACGCGCGTGAGAGAGAAAGGCGCTCGTCCCGTCCGCCCCCCGCGCGCGCGAAGCAGGACGTGTCGCGTCCATCGCGCGAGCGCCCCGCCCCGTCCCTTCCTTCCGCAGAGGCGGAGGGAAGGAAGTGCGACCCGGCTGGCTCCCAGACGCTCCGCATGAGAGGTGAGTGCGCGCGGGTGCCGGGAGCGTTGCGCGAGTGCGGGTGATTTTTGCTTGGAAGCCCGCGCTCGTGCCGCTTCAGCCCCGTGAGCCCGGAGGAAGTGGGAGTGCGTCGTACGGAGCGACGCTCCCACTCCCGCGAGGCTCACAGGGCTGTCGCGCGAGAAAAGGCCCATGCGAAAAGGGCCCTTGACTCGGCCTGACCCTGTAGACATTGGGTAAAAGATATTGCTTGGTTGCCCTGCCTCTCATATTGCTAGCTTGTACTCTTTTGACTAATTCCCAATCTTGTAATTTGGAACGCACTTAGGTGCCCCTCACGGGACCCCCAGAAATCAGGGTAACACATGGTCTGATCTCCTGCTCAGCCATGGAAACCTGCTGGGTGACTTTGTGCATATCACACACTCACAGCCCGAGAAAACTCCATGATAGGCTCACCTCAGGAACACCGTAAATTAGAAATCCCAGTCAAATGAAGGATGCCTGAATCTGGTGTATCGGGCCATTTCGGAACATATTTGATGCAACTCTAAGGACTGGCTGCTAGAGTTAAATTCAAGGTGACTTTGGAAATTCATTGACTCAAATGAAACATCTGTAGGAATTTCAGCAAAAGCTAAATGGTTTTCTTTTGAATTAGAGAAGTTTATCAGGTGGAGAAGGAGATTTCACTTCTGTCTTAATTTCTTAAAACCTCTGTATAGCAGCTCTTTTTATATCAACTCTACTACAGCAGAAACATCGCTTTGCAAATGAATGACAGCACTCCTCATTCTTGACTTAGCCGGTGGGTAGCACTATGAAATAAGCAATACCATTCAAGCCCATAAGCAGCCTCTATGCTGATCAGTTAAGGCCCTGCAGGCAACACTGTTGTCATTCTCTCTCACAGTCTGAGGCAAAAGAAAATGCTTTGGTATAAAGCAATAACAAACTCAGGTAAAATATGCATAAGTGTGCACTGCAGATATGTACTTCTGTTCAGCTAAAAGAAAAAAGCTCATGAAACTAGAACACAACCAAAACTAAAAACTCATATTTGCTTTCCCTACTAGAAAATGGCTACCCACCACTGGCATTTTATTCAGTAGCCAATGCAAAACATCCATCCCTACTCACTTGTATTGCAGATTATACTGCTGACATGAAATTGTCACCTTATGGCATGCTGGTGCTGTAAACGGGACATGGAATTATCTTTTTATTAAAAGTTAATTCTTTCATGGATGTGTGCCAGTGCACAAATGTATATAAGTGTTACAAATTTTGGAGACAATCATAAAGGAAAAAAGATTACAAAGTGGAAACAGGAGGAATGTACGGTTCCACTTATTTCATTCTTGTATGCAAGAGAAAATAATTGTCAAAGGCAATTTCCACATTAGACTGTTATAGTGTGATGATTCCACTTTCAACATCCTATGGAATCCTGGGATTTGCAGTTTAGGGAAGGGCCAGCTGGCCCCTCCCTAAACTGCAAACCCCAGGATTCCATTGGATGTTGAAAGTGAAATCATCGCTTTATAAGAGTGCAGTGTGGAAATGGCCAAAGTTTCTCTCTGATGTATAAGATTGTGAGACTTTTTCATTTTTTTTCATTTCAGAACTTTTTCTGTGAAAATTCATTGGCACATGTATGCAAAAAGTAAGCATTTTATGCAGAAAATAGTGCATTTAGCACAGTGGTTCCTGTCCTAAATGCTGGGAAATAGTAATCTCCCTGCTGGCTGCATTGCTGCTAAGTGCATGCACATGAAGAAGCTGGACGCTGAAAGAATTCTCATGACAGATGATACATCCATGCATAGGATTTGGTCTTATTGGAAACACTGACTCATGAATCAATGTTTTCAAGAAATGCATCCAATGGCAAAAACAAAGCCAAAAAGCTCAAACAAACTAAAAACATGCTTGATGAAGATTATTATTGCCATTAGCTAATAACATGAACAGCTCTAAATTTATTACCAGTCTCAAGCACTTGTACAGAAATCTGATGAAATGCTTCCTGCCAGAAACATGGCGTTTGTCTTAGGCCCTTTCCGCATGTGTGAAAATAAACAGGCAAAAACAGGACTCACCGGCTTTCTTCTCCATCCAGGTGAGTCTGTCAGGACGAGGAGCAGTGTGAGCTCGTCGCTCCGCACTGCTCCGGCATCCAAAATGGTGGCTTCCGGTTGGTGGAGGCTCTCCACCAACCGGAGAAGCTTGCTAGCCTAAAGCCCACCCCCCGCAGATCTGCAGGTATGCACTTGCGCGCACCTGCAAATCTGCACTGGAGCACGGTGACGGAGCAACATGGAGTCGCGCGCTCTGTGCTTTTTAAAAACTTCTAAAAAGAGGTTTTTAAGAAAAACGCTGCACGACCAGTTCCGGTCGCTCCAGATTGGACTGAGGTATGGAACTACAAAAAGTAGTCCGCCCCAGTCCACTCTACAGTGCAGAAGACCTCTGTTGGAGGTCGCTCTGCACCATTTTAATAGCCTGGTGCAGAAAAGGCCTTAGACTGTGCTTCCAATGCCAAAAGAGCTATCAACAAACAACCTTGTGATATCTTATCCAGATCTTATAGTATTTCCAAGAACAGAACCAAAGCCTTGAAAAATTCCTGTTCTTGAGTTACAGCTAGTTACACTGGCTGTACAATTCTGGAAGTTATACTCCCAAACAAGTAACTTTTCCGGATTTTGGAGAGACGAGGATGGCATTATCTCTAATTCTATAATGGACCAACTCAGTCAACTGTCACTTTGATGAAAGACTAAAAATATGCATAAATTATCCAACAAAGTGGTGAACACGATTTCTGGAAAAAAAAAGGTGCTAAAATTCATCAATCTGCTTGATCAGTATAACTGAAGGCATGTGGCGTTTTTGTCCAGCCTAGAGGCAATGATTCAATACTAGCACTATGTGCATAGAACAGGTGTCCTATATCACCACCGAACACCATCATGTTCAGATGACACTGTACATGACTATCATCCAATGAATTTATCTATCACCCTTGGGGGAAAAAGTGTGTGTGTGTGTGTGAGAGAGAGAGAGAGAGAGAGAGAGGAGGAGGAGGAGGAGGAGCAGCAGCAGCAGCAGCAGCAGCAGCAATTGTCTGTAAAGCTAGGTAAATAATTACTGGCTTCATCTGAGTAATGCTGTCTATCTTTATGCACATTTCCTGAGCATCCAAAAGATAGCCACAAAGTGAGGAAATGGCCATGCCAGCTATACATGGAATAAATTAAATCTGGACCAGTTTGAGGGATTATCCACATTGGTGAAATCACAGACCTTCAGGATATTCAGGGTACTCCAAATTTATGTTATTGCAAGCTCAAGCTAATTATTTCTTTACTCCTTTCCTGATCTGAATGCCATAGTTTTTTGTTTGGGTGCACTGTGACTTTAGTTTTACGATCACAATACACTTCAGTTGGCTATACATGTGAATTACTATACAGAGCTGGATAAGGACATGTGGTCACAGGTAGGTCATGTCGGGCAAAGCTCAGTGTAAAATCTGTCTCTTCAGTTATGGTGTACAATTAAAAATATTTTTAAAAAAGTTCTGGAAAAACTAACCTTGCAACTGGTCTGAAAATAAACAAAAACCAATGAGTGCCAGGACATTTTCCCCCTTAGATAGTTGGCAGCCATATTAGCCAGCTGATACATGTTGACAGCAGTTCATCTGGCTTTCAGAACAAATGTGGCATCTGTTCAAAGGAAGAGCCAGGCCTGTGAGTAGAGGTAATGGAGAGAAAACCAGTAAAATGTAGTTGCTTCTGATTTTAAAGTATGAATTCTTGTACTAAAGTTAGTTGTGTAATGCATTATGTTAGTAGGAAAGTTCAGATTTAAAAATTACATAATGACTGTAAACCTTGGATTATGAATTCTTAAAAGGGGTACTCTTATTCCCCACCTTAATGCTTCTTTCATGGAATGTGATATGGAATTTGGCCATAACGGCATTGCAAAAATCACTTGCTTTTGTTTTAGTTTCATAACTGCCTTTTTGTGCAAAGGGATAGATGATGACCACACAATCTAGGAAACATCCAACCTGCCTCTACAGCAGCTGGAGTGACAGAATGTTCCTTTGTAAACCTCCTTTGTTGCCATCTGCTTTTTTCTCTCATGAAGAGGAACTAAAAGTTCATATGAGGCACAGTAAACCACCACTGAGACTGGATATACAAGGAGAGATCTATTAAGCTGCTGGCTTTAAAACACCTAGTGAACAAGGTCCATGATAAAGTATACCTGACCTTAGGTTAAATCATTAACAACACCTCTCTTATTTCAATTATCATGACACCTCAGATCAGATGTGTTTTGTGTTACTCAGTGATATAATCAGGAAAGACTACATACAGAGCTTTTCTTTGCTTCTTAGAACTCAGTTACGTACACTTGATGTTATATTAATGCCATTTTTTCTGCATGGAGTATTAAATTTGTGTGTGTGAGTGAGAAAGAGACAGAGAGAAAAAATGTTCTCCTTCCCCAGTTGTGAATTTAGTAGATTTTTCAAAGGCTATTTGCACTTTCAGGAATGGCTTCTGTGGAATGTTTTATAAATAATGTAGTTATTTGTTCATTTACAATCAAAAAGGAGCAGAGCTTGGGAAGTAACTTTTTCAAAGTGATTAGTTACATTTATAATTCCAAGGGTAATAACTAATTCCTGTTCTAATGAAAATTTTAAAGTAACCTTCATGTTTTCACATGTTTCTTTAGTTTATTTCTGGGGAAATCCCACTGGAAACATGAATCTTTTGGTCTATGATGGAAAACACACTATCCTCCCATCTGCCTTGCTTTCAGCTAGGCACCAGCAAGAAAGTGTGAAGCAGCAGCACAAGGCAACACTTGAGCTATATTATGTTCTACTTCCACCATATGGTGAGGCTGCATCCTATAACCATAGGACTAACTGAATTGTACCAAAACACAAATGAAATTCTCCCTTGTTGAGTTTTACCATTGTAATGCAATGTATTTATGCCTTTGTTACTGGGGAAAGGAATTAATTACAAGTAACTAGTTATTTGTTAAGTAGTTACTGCCAAACTCAAAGGAGAGGTAGATAGAAAGCAGCAATGCCATAAGGTAGCAGTTTCATGTCAGCTATTGTAATCCAAAATATATGTACAAGGAAGGGCAGTCATGATCTTGATAGGGTTTTTAAGGTATTCTGGTCAAACATTGGACAAAGCCCCACACAGGCCATTTCCACATCATACCTCCTTCTGTTGTCTTCCCATAGTGTTCCCAGCAGCGTCTCTGCCAGGAAGGGAGCATGATGCGAACACTCCTCTCTGCACCTGGCTGGCTCCCTGGGGAAAGGAGTGCAAGCAACACTCTTCTTCCATCTGCAGTGCAGCCATCCTTTTTCCCATGTTGTGCTATGGAAGGAAGTGCTTAATCCACTTCCACCCCTTTTGCATGGCCAGTGGTGATGGGAGTGTTGCACGATCGTGGGTGCTTAATGGATTTTTTCCTTCAAGCAAATATCCTGCAATCACAATGGGTGGGGGCACTATGGCAGAAGGACTACGATGACATTGTGGAAAAGCATGACTCATGGACTGCTACCAACGCATCCCCATCATGCAGAAATGACCACAGATTCTGCACTCTCTGCCTCCCTCATTGGACTTTCACCATCTTCAAGACCAAAAGTACTCCTTTCCTTGGGTAGTGGGCATGTACATTCATAGAGATGTAGTATGTCATTTTTTCCTACTGGGGATTATGATTTGACTGCAAATCCCAGGATCCTTAGCAGGAACAAATCATCTGTACAGCTTTTCCTGATTCATGGAATGTCTTCTTTGCATTGGATTCTGGGATTTGATATCAAAACCCCAGCAGAAAAAGAGGATATTCTTGTAGAAGTACCTGCGTGTAAAAGAAATATGTGCTCCAGGAAAAGCAGTGGAGAAGAATTTTGTTTGGTTCACCTTTTCAAGTCAACGCACCTAATTAGCACATTGTGGAACAGTATGCAGATCAGAATGTACTCATCCTTCAGATTCTGCCCTTCCCCAGATTTTGCAAGGCAATTCTCTAAGTAAAAATGTCAATGGCATAAAAAATGCTTATAGTAGAGGAAATGGAATACCAAATGTATATGTTAGTAAAACGGCATATCAAAAAAAGTGCAAATGATTTTTTCTTTAACTGTATTCTGATTCTGGAATTGGTCAGAATGCACATACATTTAAATAAATCCAACACTGATATGGTCAGAAAACAGGTTGATTTATTCATGGAGGAGAGCACATTAAGGCAAAGAGACTTCTCCCAACGGCCTGGACATATCTTGATTCTGCTTACAGGAATGCCAGAGTAAAATTGTTAATCCCAGCTTCTGTTTGAAAGACTAATTAAACTTACCAAAGCCTTACCTGCAAATAAGTTCTCTCCTCACATCCCAACTAGCTATTGTTTTCGTTGTGTGTCTTCAAATCATTTCCAACTTATGGCAAGCCTAAGGCAAACTTATCACAGGGTTTTCTTGGAACAGTTATAGACAGGGCTTGCCATAGTCTTTGTCTGAAACTGAGGCCATTTCCGCACTAGCCTGTTATAGGGCTATTATTCCACTTTCAACATCCTATAGAATCCTGGGATTTGCAGTTGAGGGAGGGGCATTTAGAATTCTTAGCCAGAGAGCTCTTTGGCTTCAGTAAACTACAAACCCCAGAATTCCATAGGATGTTGAAAGTGGAATCATAGCACTATAACATGTTAGTGCGGAAATGACCTGAGGAAGTGGATTTTCCCAAGGTCTCCCATTGGGTTTCCTTGGCTAAACTGGGATTTGAAACCTGATTTCCAAGGGTCCTACTCCAACATTCAAACTACTAGATCATGCTGGCTCTACCAACCTGTTTTAATTTTTTGGGGTGGTGGGGGTGGTGGTGGTGGTGGGAGCCTTCTCAGCATGTTTCAACACCAGTTCTGTCTCACACACATATTCTGCAAACTCTTCATGCAATGGACTAGGAGAATCTCCTCATTCAAACCATGTTACAGTTAATGAACGGGATTTGTACAAGTCTTCCCACAAGTGCTAGATGTATGGACAAGCCAAGTAAACTACAGCTTAAGTCCTCAAATTACATGACTTTAAAAAATTACATGGCTGCTTTAAAAAAAAAAGGATTTTTTATCATGCTACAGAGTTTCAATGCTACAGAAACAAACTTCTTTAAGGCCATTTCCGCAATACACTGTTATAGTGCTATTATTCCACTTTCAACATCCGGTGGAATTCTGGGGTTTGTAGTTTACTGAAGCCAAAGAGCTCTCTGGCTGAGAATTCTGAATGTTCCTCCCTAAACTGCAAACCCCAGGATTCCACAGGGTGTTGAAAATGGAATAATAGCACTATAACAATGTAGTGCGGAAATGGCCTAAGTGTTGGCCTATAAATTCACATTAACCCAGTGGAACTAACCATTGGATTTAGGCCTTTTAGTTTGTATATACAAAGCATCTTTCCACAATTTGGAAAAAATGTTCCATGCAGCTTCTATGGTATTGTAGTACACTCTTCAAGTACTTTATGGGGTTTTGTAAAGGGTTGCAAGTCATTTGGGTCAGCATCTGTCATTCATCATCCATATTCATAAACTTTTGGATGAAGTTGATCTTTTGTCACTGCTGATTTTTTTTTTTTTTCTCCTTTTCACCTAGGTATAGACCATCAGTATTCTGTGAGTATATCCCATAGAAATATCTGTTAATCTAGTGTACTCACAGCTAAGCCATAACCATCTCTTTGGCTTTTATTTCAGTTTTGCAGCTTTATATAAGAAATGTTTCTTTTAATTTGAATAACATCTGTCATGAATATATAGATAACTGAGATACTAGCATATATACCTAGCATTGGCCAGGATTTTATTTTCTCATAGGTAGTACTTGTTAGAAATACCTTAGGAATTACCTTACCTTAGCAATGGAAAAAGATCCTGCATGGTGTTACTAAGGGTCTTTCTGTACTCCTCTGGCTTCTAGGGCAAGCATCACAAACAGGCAAAATGGGAGATCACATCTGTGTATAGGCTTTTTTCAGGCCTTTCAGAAAGATGCATCGATTACCTCCTTCTGGAAGACTGCCATCCCAGGGCACAACAATGGTGGGGAGGGTCTGGGGAAAAAGATCTCTCTCTTCCTGGTCACTGATCAGCTGTAGGGCTGCTCCTGAGCTCATTTTGTCTGTTCTTGGACATTAAAGGTGTGGCAGTGTGGCTCTAATTCATCATCTGGAGAGATTCTGGGATGCTTTGTTTCCTTTTTCTCATTCCCTGGAAAAGGAGCAAGCAGCCCCTCTTTCCATAATGTGGTACATGAACAGTTAGAAACATGCTATAGTCACATGTATTTTTTTGTCCTTTCTAAGTGAAAGGCTCAATAACCACAAGGAGACTTTGGCACATGTGGTGCCTTATTCATTTATTGTAAGTGCATCCAGCCTTTTTTCCAAGGGTCTCAAGGCTCTCCTCTCTTCACTTCATTCTACAAACAACACTATTGAGATAGGTTGGGCTGAGAGAGACAAACTGAACCAAGGTCACCCCGTTATTTTGATAGCTGAGTGGGGACTAGAACACTGATCTTACAACATTCTAAGCACTGTACCACGTTGGCTCTTCAGTTAGTGTGCAGCATAGTTAAGTGGAGTGTGTACACATCAAAATTCTTTCCAGCACTTTCTTTGTAAATGTTTGGACAAATCTTTGCGGAAAGGTTAAACAACATAAAAGAAACACTTTTCCACCTCTATAATTTGGGCTCGGCTGGAAATCTTTTTGGTTTCAGCTTAAGCTGCCTTTGCTGATAGTGCAGGTATAATTTTATCTGGCCAAAAATTGCTACTGTTCTAGTTGATCCTTGTGAGCAAAATCCATTTTGCCCATCTCTGACAGTGTGAAAAAAAATCCATGAAGAGAACTATCTTCCAGGCAGGTAGGTTATAATTTGAATGCTGAGTGCTCAAAGTATCTTCTCAAAGCAACCTATTTGTATAATATGAGCATGTCCTCACGTGCCATGCCCGCCCAAAGCCAATTTTCAAAAAGTTGGAAGTCAAAGTTCGGGAAAATAATGTTGTGTTTTGTGACCTTGTTGACACATTGCTGTTCCAGGTGTGCAATTCAATTGCATCCCTTAGTGTGTAAATATAGGGAAGCACAGTGGCTGTAGAATGGTAATTGTCCACCTGCCATAACATATCATGCTGATAAGTGATGAGGTGAAGTTTCCATCAGACAAAAAGGCAGGTCATGTGTGTGAGAGAAATAAGCATTGGTAGCAAGCTCCTTTTGGGGTATCTTAACATGTGGCTTTCATCTGTTGTCATTTTTGGTTTAAGGAAACACATGAGAAAGCAATAGTGTTCTAGCCCCACTCCCTGTGGTTGTAAGTTTCTTCATGTGAAAATAACACTCTGAAACATACTGGTTCAATACATGATTCCCAGTCCTGATTCTTGAGCAGTCAGAATTGGATGGAGAGCCTTTGTGTTCAAAGGAGACTCTCTGTTTCAGTGTCACACTATATGTTAACAGAGTAACAATGGAGGAGGTGGGGGGGCAATGAAGAAGCACTAAAGTATTAAATTTCTTAGTAATAACAAATAAAAACATTTCTCAATCCACTCAGATTTAATTATTATAAGGACATCTCTGAGTATTAAGAACAAAAAAACTCCCTGATTATTTAAAATTCAGAAATGATTGTAATTAATTCATTAATTCCTATTCTGATTGATTGTAACACATTTACCTATTTGCCAACATATTTTGACAGTAAGCTACAATGTCAGAGTTTGGTTTGGTTTGATTTGTAACCCCTCCCCAAACTTCTGGGGAGCACCAAAAATAATGGGGAAGACTTAGATATGTGTGAAAATTTTCTCATGGACCACATGCTGGCCTCCTTCCCAGATTGTATCTGTCTTCTTGTTATGCCTTCAAGTCATTTCTGACTGGTGGTGACTCTAAGGTGAACCTATCATGGGTTTTTTTTTTTTTTTTCAGCTGAGAGTGTGCGATGCACCCAAGATCACCCAGTGGGTTTCCGTTGGTCAAGGAGAGAATCAGACTGTGGTCTCCAGGGCTGTAGTCCAACACTCAAACCACTACACCAAGCTGGCTCTCTATATCTGTCTATCTATTTCTTACATTTTATTCTACCATCCCTATTACCACTCCTTTTTATCTGTAATTACATGATAGAGGGGGATACTATGATAATGAAGCCTCTTTCAATGACTATTTGAGCAAACCAGAGAGGTCCAAGGCAGGCAAGAGTCTCTCTCTGCTGTTGGCTGAACTTATAGTGTTGAAGTTCTCTGGGGGCCATTGGCTAAGCTGTTCTGATCCTGAAGAGAAGCAGGAAAGGCAAAAAGTCTAAGATATACAATTACCACATGAAGCATGAAATCTCTCTTCTGTTCCCTTCCTAAAAGAAAAACAAAAATATGAAGAAGAAAATATCAAGTTTTTGTCCCACATTGCTACCCATATCATGAGTACTGTAAGATATGACTGACAAATACACTATGGCTTTCAAACTCATCCACAGTTAAGCACGATTAAGTCCTATTGATTTTTAATGGCAGGGCTCAGCACTTGTTTAAGTCTTATACCTTCAGAATCAATAGGGCTCAAATGTCTCACTCCTCTCGTGTGTAGAGTCCTATAGCTTTTGCTACCAAAATATTGAGAAAAGAAAAGGAAGATAGGAAAAAGTGAAGTGCAAATTATTCTTTTAATAAGCTATGCCAGGTTAAATCCTTGCAGTCTTCTAATTGAACACTTCACTAGCCAAGACTAGTCAAGTTTGCAAAGTGGCTTGGAGGTGAATAGTAAACAGGAATGCTGTTTTTGTACTTAAGTGTCAGTTTCCTTCAAAGAATAATTCAAAACATACAGGGATTTAGTTTGGTGCATCTCATTAAAATATCTTTCCTATCAATTTGCTATTTTTATTTTCTTCCACTGGCTAGGGGATGTGGTGGAGAGGGAGTTGTTGGTATAGTTCTATTAACACTTGCCAGGCTATTTAAAGGACAGTGTTCCTGATTACACTTTTTTGGCAACCACAATCTAAATAAATGGACAGGTTATAGCTGAGTGAATTGTTGAACTTTATTTTGTTGGATGTTCCTTCAATGTGTTGTCTCTAAATGACTGCTTGGTCCCATGGGTACTGCAATACAAAGCAGTCTTTTTGTCTTTCCTTGCATTTTTGACTGAACCATCACTTTGTAATTCCTTTCTGATAGGGAACTTTTATTTTTAGCAGTAAATATTGCACGAAGGCATAAAATATGAGGGTAGAAGTGAGGAGAAACCAGAGCCACCTCTGCTAACACAAACTTGAAATGGAGACTGCTAGTCTGGCTTCCTTTCTTATGGCCAGTTTAGCACAGCCATACCACAGAGGTATTGATTATGCTTCTTTACAGTCACTATTGAAGTTGGAAATATCACTGCTGCCAGATGTAAATGTTCTTTCTTATAGCTGTAATGAATTCCAGATCCTACAAATGTATCTATATGATGGTGGTAATGATGACTGTTGGTTACTTTATCACCTATTTTTTAAGTGTTGATTAATCTAATATATAAAAGTCAAAGTTTTGTTTGTCTGTGTCAGGCGAAGGCCTTATATGATTGGCTGTGTCAGGTGAGAAGACATCATATGATTGGCTGCCTAAGAAGATTCTATAGAATCCTGGGGTTTGTAGTTTAGGGAGGGGCCTTTAGTATTCTTAGCCAGAGAGCTCTGAATAGGCTGGTTGCTACGGAGACAAGGCCTTACAACAAGGAGGAGGACAGTATATTCCCTCAGGAAACCAACCTCTGTATATTAATAACTCTGAATACCGATTGGATTGGGGAATATGTGGAAAAGTTATAGGTACTGGACAAGACAGTTTGGGGAATTAGAGACAGGATCTCAAATCTTTCCAACAAGTATTACCTATGAGAAAATAAAATCCCGGGCAACACTGGGTATATACGCTAGTTAATCTATATAGTGGAACTATGTTTCCATATTAACAAAATCTCATTAGAAAAGTCATTTTCAAAACAACCCCCATTTTGGAGTACTTGTAGGATTATTTGGGAGGAATTCAAACAGGTATGATCATGATGACAGTGGGATGAGTTTGTGTCTTGCACATCAGCAAGAAACACTCACAGAGAATTTGCATATCATTTCACCTTGACATCACACTTAGAAATGTGTGTTGGAAATCTCTATTTTAGCCATTAAAATTGGCCTCTATTCATGAAAGAAAAGAAAGCTTTGTTTAATTACCCTGAAGCTAAAACACACCTTAAGAGTGAGTAGATTCCTACTCAGACTTTAATAAAATCAGGTTTTATACAATAATGCACTGCTTCTCCCAAGTCACTGGTTCTATCTCTCTGTGCACATGAAATCAGCTGTGGCTGTATAAGCCTCAATGCCAGGGTTCATTTTCAATTCTACCACTCTATCTGGGGTAACCTATTGGTAAACTGTTCTGTGTGGGCTTAGTATGCCCCTATTGATTGTACTTTTCCAGAAAAGATATCTTCCTGAATGAGAATCCATTCCATGAAACCACAAAGTTTGGGAGGTGGCTTCTTCTACAAATTGCTAGGCAAAGGCATATTGGATCCTGGAGCTCCCTTTCATAGGAGTTTCTGGCAGGATGACAACTTCTGAAGCTCTTTCCAGATCTGGTTCCTACATCCAGTCTCATAAGCAATATCATCAAACTTCTCCTTTGATTGTACGGGATCTAGCTCCAGAGCTATGATAAAATTATAAATAGGATATAAACAAACAATCCAAAATTACAAAGATCCATATAGTACTCATGCAATAAGGTTACATTATAAGTGGGGCAATATTCCCTAGGTTACCTTGTTCTTATTTATTTCTTGCTTTAAAACTTGCTAGGGCTTCTCTAAGCGTATACAGAAGATATAGAACAGGGTATGTCACTCTGCTATTGAGAAAAATATAAACAAAAAGAGGCCAGTGTGATTTAGAAGTTTGGGTGTTGGTCTAGGACTTTGGAGATCAGGGTTTGAATTCCCACTTAGCCATGGAAACCCTCTGGGTGATCGTGGGCAAGTAACACTTTTGCAGCTTCAAGGGAAGTCAAAAGTAAATTCCCTTTGAACAAATCTTGCCAAAAAGACCCTGTGATAGGTTTGCCTTAAGGTTGTCATAAATCAGAAATGACTTGAAGGCACATAACAACAATAATAGATGGAAAGTTTGTTTCTTCCCATCTTTTTGGCAGTTTGGGTCATTCTAAGGAGCTAGTACAGAAACGTGATTCTTAAACTGCACTTTGTATTCTCCTTGTCTTAATGGAGAATCAAGCCATCAGATGGACTTAAATGCCATTCTCCTCTATTTCTACTAACCAAATGCCATTGGTATAGAATCATGCAACTATTATAGATGGTGAGTCTCCAGAAAAAGGAGTTGGGAATCAGAATTCAGGATTAATGTGGTTTGATGCACAGGGATTCAAACCCAGGCTGTTAAGAATTAAGCCCTCAGTGCATTGAGTCTCAATGGACACATCTTTCAGCTTTGGTTTTTAATTTCACTTTCTCAATCTCAGGCACAGGGAGATGGCCACATTTATTCAAGACAGGGATTCAAACTGAGAGTTTTAAGAGTTAAGTGCTCTGGCCTAAATTGTTAGTCCCAACTAGATTAGATCCACTGAATCCATACAACAGACATATTTACCAAGTTCTCATTGACTCAGTAGTCTCTTCTAGTTGGGACTAGTCACTAGTTATAGGAATCAAAGCCCCTGGATATGGACAGACAAATCTGGCAACTTCAATTCCTTCCATGTTCAGTTTTTTTTTTTAAAAAAAAAATCTCAATTTGTTTGCATCAAAAATATCGAACTTTGTGAATTTTGATAAACTCTTCTGAAAAATGAACCGACAAAAAATTCTTATCCATCTCCCACAGTGGAAGCTTCATCAAAGAACCTCTTCTCCCATAGGCATGGTTCCTCTCCATGTAGAATATAAAGTCATTGTATCTTTACTCACAAGAAGAACAATGGAAGCATTTAAGCATCCTTCCACTTAGATGCTAAGGTATACAAAGCTTTAACATAATGATTAACCTTTTCTTTATGGAGGATCCCCTGTACATAGAATCTGTTGCCATGGGCCCCTAAAACTTAGTTCAAGATTTCAGTGTTTATATTTAAATATTCAAATATATGTTTATTTATTAAAAGCTTCTGTAGACTAGGATTCAAATCTCTGCTCAGACATTGGGGTGACCTTGGGCAAGTCACATTCTTTCAGCCTCAGAGGAAGAAAATAGCAAACCACTCAGAACAAATCTTACCATAACAACAACAACACTCTGTTATAGGTTCACCTTAGGACTGCCATAAATCAGAAGTGATTTGAAGCCACGCAACAACGAAGTGTCACTGACAGCAGGTGGTTCTTTCTAGCCAATATGTTTCACCCCTTTGAAAACAGACTTACGGTGCCTCTAACCTATCATGGTGGTTTTCTTGGCAAGATTTGTTGCCGTTGTCTTTGCCTTTCTCTGAGGCTGAGAGAATATGATTTGCCTAAGGTCACCCAGTGGGCTTCCATAACTGAGTGGGGATTCAAATGACTGTTATCACCCCTTACATACCCTGATCTCCAGACCCATAGTTTGGGCATGCACGCATACTTGCTGCCATTTCCCTTTTGTCAGGGAAGCATAGCTGAGGGGTGTGCGTGGTGAAACTGTTCCCTTATTGAAACTGTTCCCTTGATATCTGCACTTCCCTGCTGCCACATCTGTTGCTGTTGCTGTTGGTCTCAGGCAGTAGGGCTTCACAGACCCCCTGTGCAGGCTCCACAGATCCCCAGGGATCCCCAGACCCCAGGTTTAGAACCACTGCTATAATGCACAACCCCCAAAAGTTTAAGCCTCCCATTTATTCCAATGGGACAGTACATGCCTTATAATCTGTTACTGAAACACAAGAAATGTGCTGGATCATGTCAGTGATCTGGGAGTTAAAAATAATACAATTAAATCAGAAGAGTTGTCAGTTCAATAGAATTTAAGTACTGCCAGGATCAGAGAACAGTACAAACAGCAAAAAAAAAAAAAAAAATTACTTTAACAAATGTATTTCTAAAACTGGGTTGTTCTAAGCCTGTTTGTGCCAGATTCCTTTTCTCAGAATCAATAAGTGCAACTAAGATCTCATGCAACTGTATTTTATTTCACAGACGAAAAATGGTTCTTAACAGCTTTTCTGAAGGCTATGCTTCAGCCGCCTGCTGTTAAAGTTGTTTGCTTTTTCTTAGAAAAATTCTCCTTGTACAACATTAAAACAGACAAGCAGGCAGTTGGCACACTTGGGGCTAGAATCCACAGATATTTGATAGGCGGATTTCTTAATGAAGACTATAACTTCCTACAAACATCCTTATAGCAAACTTTAATGGCTAAGAAACTTGCACAGCCTCTCTTCTCTCCTTCCCTCTCCATTCTTTTTTTGACTGAAAATAGAGATGGCTGCTTTGCAAGCAAATCCACTTTCTAGTGTTCTTTTGAAAGACTAGTCTGTTGGCTGGCCCTGGGATTACGTGCTTCTTTCCCTGAAGATAGTTTGTATTGCAAAATTCCATTCTTCTTTGATTCCTCTTCAGTACATATGATTTGCCTCTGCCTCATCAAGGCAACCTCTAAACATGTACTCTGGACTTTAAAAAATTCTTTGCAAATATGCTGATGCATATATTATCATGTTCATTGATTGTTGTAGATGCTGTAGAAATGCTTTGTAGCTACAATTAGAAAATGAATGCAAAATGGATACCAACTACAGATTTCCTTCCTTTTTTCTCTCCTTCCTTCCACTTCCTCACTTTCCCCTCCCCATTTCACATTTGTTTGTTTCTTCTTTCAACAGAATTCCCTGTTTGCCTATATGAAAGGTGAATAAGAGAAATATTTGACTTTTGAAGGATTCCCGGCATCATTATACCATATCCTTGAGAACTGGCATTTTTTAGTTTGAATTGTATTGCTTAGTCTCAGCTAAAGGAGATCCAGTGACTCAATAGATGAATAATACGTCAACACAGAGGTAAATCCTATTAATCCAATGGGTCTACTGTAGCTGAGCATGAAAATAGGATTTAGATCTTTCTTTTATTCTCTCCTGTGGAGGCCTTACTTCTTTGTAAGTGGATTTATGTCTATAGGAATTAGAATTGCACAGTGGTATAATGTGTGTATCTAGTATAGGACTCCTGCTACATTACTACAGAGCCAGCAAAGTGCCCAATGCACATCAGTGCATGATGTGTAGTGTTGCTTAAGGTACATCATTGTGTGATATCATTAAAACGCCTCATTAAAAATACTGATGCCCATCATGTACTGATGTGCATCATACATCCATGCAAATTGGTCCCAAGGCATATTGGGCACTATTATTAATGCTACATTGCCCATTTTGGCAATTTAGTGGTGGGCTTTCTTATTGCCTCTGCTACATAACTAGGTATACATAAAGTTATATAATGTAATAGGTCATATAGGATTCCAGCAACTATTATTTAAGATGTAGAAATCAGATTTCTATGGAGCTAGTCTGGACGGATGGTGAGATGGAGTCCTGTATGTAAGAGGAGAGGTCTTTTTCCCAATTGGACACTGTGATCTTTCACTTCTATTGTCTCTCCTAAACCTTCCAGTCAATGCTTGACTAAATTTCTGAGGATTTAGTTTCTTTAAAATTCATAGACTTGAGAATGCTTCCTTCAGTAGCAACATTCAGTTTTGTGGCACCACAAAATAAGACTCTTTGCTGGTTTTACAACAACAGACTAACATGGCTACCTCACTAGACACTATTAACAGTGGTAGGTTTCCTTGAATAAGTTATTACTGACTGTGCTTTTTCCTTGGAGAGAAAAGGGCCTAGTTTGTGTTTCCGTCTAATTTCACTACCATCAGGCAAGAGGTGGATGATGGTAGGTTGTAAGTAAGCAAAAGAGTCAACTTTTCCCTTCAGAAATTTGCTGCCACAACATGTGAGGATGGTCACTGGTTTAGATTGTTTCTTTAAAAGATTAGACAGATAAATGGGGGACATATCTGTTAGTTACTGCTGGGCCCAGCAATAGCTAAATGCAACATTTATGAATATCAGTGGAGAAAAGGTCTCTGTCTACTTTGGGATCTCATTTACATTTGGTTGGAAATAGAGACAGAAACTATTTTGTGAAAGAGGCATTAAAATGAGAATTCACATCCCCAATTTTTGTCCAGATTATTGATCTCCATCAAATGGGTGGGGAGGTTCCAGATTAAGGAGGTGTTTCCAGCAGGAGTTTTAGTACTAGTGAGGCAAAGTCCAGTTTACAGAAAGGCTAAACAAAATACGGGAAAGTTCAGGTTTTAGTAAGACAAAGCAATGTTCAAATTCCTAGTAGCACCCTGGATAGCTCCATGTGGATTTCAGTTTGGAGATGTATATAAACAGGCAGGCCACTTCTGCACTACACTATTATAGTACTACTAGCGTATGTACTTGGCTTTGCCCAAGATTTTATTTTCTCATAGGTAATACTTGGAAAGATTCGAGATCCTGTGTCTCTAATCCCCCAAACTGTCTTGTCCAGTACCTGTAACTTTTCCCCATATTCCCCAATCCAATCTGTATTCAGAGTTTAACATAAAGAGGTTGGGTTCCTGAGGGAATACACTGCCCTCCTCCTTGCTGCTAGGTCTCATCTCCATAGTAAACGGCCCATTCAAGACAGTTGACTGAGGCCCAAGAGCTCTCTGGCTGAGAATTCTAAAGGCCCCTCCCCAAACTGCCAACCCCAGGATACCATAGAATCCTCTCAGGCAGCCAATCATGAGAGGTCTTCTCACCTGACACGGTCAATCATATAGGGTCTTTGCCTGCCTGAAACAGATAAACTCACAAACTTTGACTTTAATAAATAAGATTATTCCACTTTCAAAATCCTATGGAATCCTGGGGTTTGACATTTAGGGAAGGGCATTTAGAATTCTCAGCCAGAACTCTTTGGGCTCAGTAAACTACAAACTCCAGAATTCCACAGGATGTTAAAAGTGGAATAATGGCACTATAACTGTGTAGTGCAGAAATGGCCTCAGACTGAGACCTAAATAAGTAGTGAGCAGCCTTTACTGCTACAGGGACTTGTCTACTTCAGCAGCTACTAGCTCCAATGGCACCAAAGCAACAGGGGCTTACAATCCATAGCCCACAGATTCAAATGTTCTGGGTTCTTCAATTGTACAGCTAGTTACAAGACTGGCTTCTGATTTGGAGGGACTTCTGGGAAAGTACAGTGGAGTCAGCATTGAAGCCAATTCACTCTGCCATTCTGATGCTACTTCTTGGTGCACAGTTTGATTCCTCAAACATAATTGATTGATTGATTGATTGATTGGAAAGTCTGAACTTGAGATCATATTAGTGTCAAGCAACATCTTGACCAGAGCTCGGAACCATTACTTTTTGTAGTCCAGAAAGTGGCATTTCTGTATTCTGTCTCAGCCCTCTTTGTGTTGTGGCTGAAAATAAGTTCTACCTCTTGTTGCTTTGAGTACTCCTGGGGGAAATGACTCCTTTTTCCCAAGCATAGAGTTCTTTTCTTTGCAAAAGAGCAAGGAATGAGCAGTAGGAGTATGGGCTTCCTAGTCAAGCAATTGCATTGGCAGCCTTGCCAACATTTTGAATTCTTCACAGTGCTCCAGTCCTCTTTTCATTCTGGGATATTGTTACAGAAAATGGTAATGACTGCATGAACAAAAGTAATATTGCCTAAACAAGTAGGTGAATTATGGAAAGATATGAGATTTTTTTTTTAAAAAAAGAAAAAATTCTGAGAAATTTCAGCTTACAGTAAAGACAGTAAAGCTTCTTTCTGAGGAAGTTATGTATAGGATTGCATTATAAATGGACAGTGTAGGTTCCAGATTAAGCAAGGAACTGTGAAAATTTATTACACTGTCTTCCATGTTCTGACTGGATCTTTCACCTGTCTCATAATCCATTGTATGCCAGTGCACACAGGCCTGTGTGGCATCAATACATTTTTATGTTTACCGCACCTGTGAGGACAAAACATACGTTTACTCTTTCTTCTTCTCTTTGCATTCAGGCAGTTGCTAGGAGGAGTGAGACCTCATGTTTTTCAACATGAGTTTCTCCTTGCCATAGGATTAAATCTTCCTTTGTTAATGAACTGTAATTTTGCATCACCACAGTTTGTATTTATGTCTTCCATAGACAGCAAGTGAATGGTGCATCTTGCAATGCTGCAGATCTTATGAAAGCTAAACTATTTTTGGAGTGAGACTGAAGAGAAACCAATACATGCCATTACTAGTCTGATAGGATTTTTTTAAAAGAAGAAGAAAACAAACAAAAAGAAAACACATCCCAAGTATGGCTACTAAGAAAAATGTGAATCAAGGCTGACACATTGTACCCCAACATGCAAGGGATTCAATTTGAAGTAGTCAAAATGAAATGATATGTTCCTTTGTCTATAAAAAAGAAGGAAATGTCAGAGGAAGGAAAGGAGAGAGAGGGAGAGAATGTGAGTCAAGGCAGAAGATGAATGGATGCATCGATCTAGGGTTCACTTGGGTAAAGTGTGTTCAGCCTTAGCTGTTTTCGACAGTGCTTGACCTCTTCAGAATCCCTGAACCACCTTTTCTCTGGCAAGAGGAGGCAAACTCCCTCTCCTAGAAGCCTCTAGGTGTGGCAATTCACGTTTCAAATAAGTTGCCCTGTACTGTTCAACATCAAAAATAGGTGTGTTTTAAAAACAGAGCATACTTTCACTCATTTTTGATTTTCCTACATTTAGGTATGCTGGAGGGTCCCAAGGTAGGGTGTCATGGCTTGAGGTTTGGACTAGAATTTGGGAAGTCCAGGTTCAAATCCCTACTAAGACAGAAAACTCACCTGGTTGCCTGCCTCTCTTACTTGAGATTACCTCACAAGTAAACAGCATTATACAAGTTGCATTCATTGGAATAAAGGTGGGTATATATGTAACTGACCCAATAAAAATATAGATTTTTTTGTTTTTTAGAGAGGATGGGAGAAGGAGTGTGTGTGTGTTGTGTAAAAGGACTGTATACTCAGCTCTGGAGCTAAAACAAAAAACAATTCTAGGTCAGGGGCATTTGCTTAGGGGGATTCTTATCTTTACTTCTTTAATCTGCCTGGAGTCCTTACTTCTCCCATTTCCACTGCATTCCCCAGTATGTTGGTGTGTACAAAGGAGAAGGCCTTCTTGGTAGCTGATCTCAGATTCCGAAACTCTCTCCCTTTCTTGTTCTCCTTGCTCCGGCATGTGAAAACTCCTGTTCCAAAGGCTTTTAGGAACTGATTGCAATTGGTCTTTAATGGTATGTATTTTTGGTGCTTTTTTTTTTTTTTAAACCCTGTCTTTTAACCAGTTTTTAAATGGTGTTAGTTCTATAGATTGTTTAATTGCTTTTTAAATTAGGACACACACACACACATACAGTTGTTGTGTGCCTTCAATTCATTTTCTGACTTCTGGCAACCCTAAGGCGAGCCTATCACAGTGTGTGTGTGTGTTTGAGAATGAGGATGAGTGTGTGTGACATGCCCAAAGTCACCCAAGTGAGTTTCCATGGCCAAGTGGGGAATCGAACCCTAGCCTTCAGGGTCATAGTTCAACACTAAAACCACTACACAATCCTGGCTCTCTCTCTCTCTCACACACACACACAAATATAAACCTGATATTTTTGGGTTTTAATCTGTTCTGTTTTTAATATTTTAATATTCTACATACTGCCTTGAATTCCAATATCAGGGGGAAAGTGGGATATAAATGAATGTAATATTAATAATACTTTGCACATGGTTAAATCCCGAGAGTCAAATATCTTCCCACTGGTGGGGTAGGATGCATTTCCAAAATTATTTTTAGAAATGTTCCAGTTAAATGAGAATTGGAAAGGAATGGAGTACAGAACACAGTGAATCCATGAAAAACAAAACAAAACAGGAAAGATCATTTTATGTACAATGTTGTTGATGCTATTTCTATTTCTTTTCCTGTTGCTCTTGCTGTCACAGTCTAAGAAAAGAGGGAGATTTCAGGAATCTAAGAAATGTTTTTAAGACAGAGTGGATGGGTTAATCAGGGCATGGTGAATATCCCTCACTTTTCTGACATTTTAAAGTAATAAAAGAGTTATAATAAAACCCTATCGATATTACTGAAATAACTTTATTACAATCATACGCACACTAACATTCAAAAAGATCTAAGAACTACTAGCTGAGCAAAATAAAAATACTATAGCTGAGTAAAAAAAAAAAACTCGATCAATTTCAGCAACAGTATTCAGGATTGTAGCTATGGGGAGAACAAAATGAAGGCATTGCCACCCTCAGTAAGAAACCTGCCCCTACATGATATTTTCTTTTATTCTCCACATTTCTAGCATTTTGGAGAGTAAATCATTGAAATATCATTTGTACCTTGTTGTTGTAGTTGTTGTCATTGTTGTTGTTGTTGTTGCATGCCTTCTACTCACTTCTGACTTATGACCACCCTAGGGTGGACCTATCACAGGGTTTTCTTTGATTTGTTCAAATGGGGTTTGTCATTGCCTTCGTTTGAGTCTAAGGCCAGTTCTGCACTACAGTTACAGTGTTATAATCCCACTCTCAACATCCTATGGAATCCTGGGATTTGCAGTTTAGAGAGGGGCATTTAGAATTTTCATCCAGAGCTGTTGGTCCTCAGTAAATTACAAACTCCTGATTCCACAGGATGTTGAAACTGGAATAACAGTACTATAACAGTGTAGTGCAGAAATAGTCTAATAGAGAGTGATGTACCCCAGGGTCACCCAATGGGTTTCCATGGTCCAGTGGGCATTCAAACCCTGGTCTCCTGGATCCTAGACCAATACTCAAACCACTACACAATACTGGCTCTCATCTAGAATGCTTATAATTGCTTCCCCCCATTCCCTAGGTAATTCTGCTTGCTCCTTTTTTTGGGATGCCAAAACTGTATTTCTAAATGTTCTACTGAAGTTTAAAATCACTGCAATATTGGAGATTTAAGGTGAGATCAGTATTTTTACTTGGGAGCAATGGCCTCACTTTGCCCCTCCAGCTACATCCCCAATTTTACCTCATTAGAATTATACCAAAAAGGGATTTTGTAACTCCCTGCTGTGCCCTCCCACTTTCAGAGTTTGTGAAAACATTAAAAAGAAGGCGGCAGCAGAAAAGTAATGGAAGAAATTATGACAATTGAATGCATTTATGCCTACTTAGGCTTTATTTCAATTTGGGCTGAACACTAACTGTTAAGCTAAAAGTTAATATGACAGGCAACGCCCTTGTAAATGCAGATTAGCAGGCATTATCAAGTAAGTCAATAGTAAAAACACACAATACTAGAGCTTACAACTCGAGGAGAAACTTTTGTCTTCCAGCTGATTTGGTCTATAGTTCCTATCAGCCCTGTGCAATGGTAAAGAACTCTGGGGACTGTAGTCCAAAATTTCTAGAAAGTCAAAAGTTCCCATCTCTGAGTTACCTGGAATGTAATTCTGGGCAGAAAATCAGTATTTCCTGAAGTAAGATATCAGTCCATAGGATTATTCAAATCCAACATTTCTCCACTATTGCCAGTGTTCTTGTTGCAGTCTTATGAGAAGTCTCAAACCATATCTACAGCTGCTTCCCAATCAACTGGGCACATTTGTTAACTTTATTTGATTTTTTTTTTAAAAAAAGGGGGACTCAGCAGTTAGTTATGGAAATAAAATATTCCTGTGGCGTCCTAGAATTTCCGGGCTGTTGAGAGAATTTTTTTTATTGTGCTGTTTGTGATGATGGTGAGGAAATGTACAACCACATAGTGTCTGGAAATTAAAAATAGCTCTATAAATGGATAATATGAAGCTACCCATCTTGTATCGTATAAATCCTCTTTGAAAGCTACAGCAAGAATGTTACAATAAAATGTAGAGACAAAAGATTTCATTCGAGGTGAAAGTCATGATTCTTTACTCAGAGCTCCAGGGACCAGCTTGCAGAGAACTTTACACTATGAGCAGCAAAAATACAAAAATAAATCCTACTTTAATATATAAGTTTCCAAGTGTAAGAAGTGGCGCCTTGATACATTTCAATGTATTATACTCAAAGGAAGACTATCTTAAACTGACTGAACTACAATCAATTGGTTCAGAATACTGGACGTTCCCCAAGGTGTCCTCAGAAAACATCATGAATTATGGAAATCAGGAAGAAATGTGGTCATTGGCCAAATGAAACACCTTGAAATTTGGAGAGATTTGTTGAAGGTCTTTGTCCCCTTTTTGATCAGATGTTTCTGCTCTGGACCACATATGGGGTTGAGGACACTTTAAACATTACCCTAACAATGCAGGAGCCATTTTCCCATGAGCTGTTCCCACACATCTTTCATAATGTGGTTTTGAGAGGGAGAGGTGGGGAGAGACAGAGTTTCATCCATTCAGGCCCAGAGTTTTGGACGATTATCTCTTAACTCCTAAGGTTTTACCCATTACTAGCATATTTACCCATCATTGCCCGAGATTTTATTTTCTCATAGGTAATACTTGTTAGAAATACCTTAGGAATTACCTTGCCTTGCCTTAAGAATTAGATGCACTTCAAATACACAGACTTGATATTCTGTGTCTGTAATTCCCCAGACTGCCTTGTCCAGTAACTGTAACTTTTCCCCATAGTCCTCAATCCAATCTGTATTCAGAGTTGTCAGCATACAGAGGTTCAGTTTCTGGCATTCTCCTTGCTGCTAGGCCTCATCTCCATAGCAACCGGCCTGAGGCCCAAGAGCTCTCTGGCTGAGAATTCTAAAGGCCCTTCCCTAAACTACAACCCCAGGATTCTATAGAAACTTCACAGTGTTACCCTGAGAATTGGGGGTATCTCGAGGACACCCAAACAGGCTTCAAATTAAGGGAATTAACAGAGAAACTCAAAGCTTGCGAGAGGTCAGGGCAAGGGATCTTTAACCCTATGTCTACGGGGTCAGAACCACACAAAAGTCAGAGAAACAATCTAAAGTAACTTTATTAAAACTAACAGAGAAGGTTGCAACACACGTTAACAAATAATCCTACAATCACACAAAGGCTACAGAAATGAACTTGGAAATAAGAGACAGTTGGGAGAGAGGGCATACGGACCTTAGTCTAGGTGTCCTGGAGAAGGAGGAGATTAGCGAAGGCTCGGTGTATAGCACCAAGAGGAGGCTGGAAGGCTGGCAGCAGTGGAGTTTCACGGAGGGTCAGAGATGCGAGTCACGTTTAGCTCTCAGCAGCGTCTGAGAGGCTTGAGTGGGACACCTCAGTAGCAGCGAAACGGGCCCTCGTCCAATCTGGGAGGCTCTCCAAAGAGGCTCAAAAAGTGAGGATTTTTATAGCCAATTTCTGTCCTCAGGCCAGGTGTCGGCTAGCAAAGTGGCATTAATGGGCGATGATTGCGGAACGTAATGTTAGGCAAATATCATGACCTCTCCTCGGTATTGTTTCTCCTGGGAAAGTCCAGATACGTGATAGGTTTAAAATTCCAAATTGATAGGTTTTGTTTGTTTGGCTACACACAGTTCAGCAACGTAGCTTGGGGTGTGACAGTGTCCAGGAGCGAGTCTATTGTGTCTGCCTAGAGATACGTGACTCGGAACAATAGGTCAGTCTTTTAGCCCAAAGGACGTTGTCTATGTTCCCATACAGCAGCAAAGGGCGTTGTTGGTCTTAAGAATCTAATTCAAAACCAATTTTTACTTGCAGTCGACCTTTGCTAGCCAATATCCAATATGGGGGAAGTCATGACAATTTTAAGGGTCTTCTCCTAGGGTTACTCTGGGGTGTAACAACAGGCAGCCAATCATATGAGGTTTTTTCACCTGACATAGCCAATCATATGAGGTTTTCGCCTGCCTGACACAGACAAACTCACAAACTTTGACTTTTATATATTAGACTAGCGTATTTACCCAGCATTGCCCAGGATTTTATTTTAACACTTAATAGGTAACACTTGTTAGAAATACCTTAGGAATTGCCTTACCATTCTTTAGGAGTTAGATGTGGTTGAAATATACAGATCTGAGATCCTGTGTCTCTAATTCCCAAACTGTGTTGTTCAGTACCTGTAACTTTTTCCCTTTTTCCCCAATCCAGTCTATATTCAGAGGTTGGGTTCATGAGGGGTCTTGCTGCTAGGCCTTGTCTCCATAGTGACCCAGCCTATTCAGAACTCTCTGACTGAGAATTCTAAAGGCCCCTCCCTGAACTGCCAACCCCAGGATTCCACAGAGCCTTCACAGCCAGCCAATCGTAGGAGGTCTTCTCACCTCGCACAGCACTTGCCTGACACAGACAAACAGACAAGATCACTCACAAACTTTGACTTTTATATAGTAGATTATTAAATGACAGGAGCAGTGCATCAAGGTTGCCACCCATTTCCCCTGAATGTTCCCCATCTTTAACAAGGATATGACGGGTGAGTACAGCATGGTCCTCTCCTTGCTGGAAATAGCTGTGACTATTGAATTTGAACAGTGGAGGTTGCTTTAAATTTCATTTTATTTCTGTGTCCATAAGAATTTCTTCAAACTGGTAAATGTCTTTACGTTGGTAATAGAATGAACTTTGGATTCAACATCTGAATGCACAGGAAAGAAAAGCTGGAAATTTTCCCTCCAACTCCTGATTGTTCCCATTCCTGAAGCTGCCAGGGTTACATTTTAAGGACCAGAATGAAAAAAATAAAAGAAGTCCTTGTAAGCCTGTTACATGCCTGTCACTTGAGGCAGAAGCTGTAGAGCCCTGTGGATGTCACTGAACTGTAACTATCAGCAGCCTTTGCCAGCAAATCCAATGGTAAGAAATGCTAAAGGTGATAGCTTAATAACATCTAGAGGACCGCATGATTCCCACCTTCGCTGTACACTGAATCTGCAAAGGAGTTCTGAATTGATCTATAGATTTGGTCATCAGCTAAAGGCCTGTATTGGTTCTTCAGCTTTCTCAATTGATACTGCAATTTTATGATATTTCCATTACTCCCACAATTCCTATGATATGCATATGTGTATATATGTATATGTGTGTGTCTGTGTATGTATGTATATGTGTGTGTGTGTGTGTGTGTGTGTATATGAGATACACATTCAGACATCTGGATTCCTCTTCCTCCATCTTCACCCTTTGTGGCAGAATAACTGGTCAGATCAGTTGCACAGTAAGCCATTGCCTCCTTCTCTGCATATTTTCCAGTACCTGCAGAATAAACACTTTCCCTTTTAAGACACTCAAACCATTTGCATCCTAGTGGAGTAACAAGAAACTAGGAAGAAAACAAACTTTTCCCTCACAGTAATGGAAGGAAGCATTTCCATCACATTCTCCACCTGCCAAGCCATTCAAACTGTTCCGCTTCATGAGTCCCAGCTGGGATCCCATGGGCATTGGCTGTACCTGTCAAGCTGCCCAGAAAACAATATTATGGTCAGAGATCAACATGTGGCTCTGAACGACCAGGACCCCAACACCTAGAATTAAAAACAACACTAAGAGCATCAACATTTATTTAAACAATCAAATCTGCAAAGGGCAAATATATACTTTATAACCATTATAACGCCACCGCCCAACTCCCCCCATAATGACATTAGACACAGCAGTGATAGTGTAAATGCCACAATTGTAAAGGAATAAGAACCAAATCTGTGACCTTCCGAACCAGTCTTGAGTGTCTTGTAAGTTAGATCCCAAAAGTGATATTTAATGAAGGGACCACGGTATTGATAAGCAAATAAGGCCCTTTTCTTCAGTCTTCTAATAACAGTGAGAGCCTTTATGGCTTCAGCAAGGCAAAGTCCAGCCTCAGTATGCGTGACTAGTTCAATGTGCCTTACTCAATGTCCTAATTCAAGACTAGACAGTCTTTGAATGTTGCCCTAACCCTAATCAGAGCATCTCTCTGCAAGAAATACAGGTCCTAAAACACTAATGATTTACTGGAAGAGTCACCTTTTGCAGCCACCACTAATTCATTAATATAAAAAAGACTTTAAAAATTGCAAAACTGGAAGCAACATGAAACAAAGCACTTTCATACGCATCCTCAAATCATGTTACATGCATGATTCAAAACTCTCATTATCATGGGTCAAAAAGGTACTCTATAATCCACCCAAAGGTATAACACCCTAGTCCAATCTTCAACCATTTTGTGCAGTCAAAAATCACCAGAACAATCATCATAGCCCTGTGCCTTCAGCCATAAATACTAATGCAGTAAGATGTCCTCTAACAGAATGTGCAAGCAGTGCTTTTAAGCTGGGGGAAACAGCAAACTGCCTGAGGTGATGAACTAGAATAGGCCAAAGCTTAGGGAGTCCTACTTGCTGTCTAAAATCATCCAATTCTTTCCCCACTCAATCATAGCTCCTTTCTGTGCTGGGAACAAGAGCCAAAGCTATTGCTCTTTGAGCTTTATTCCTCCAGTGGCATGGCTCCCACATTGCCTTTGGCTTCTGGAACCAGCTGGTGAAACCATTGCATCAATTTGCAGAAACAGAGCAACAGTAATTCCATTAGCAATACCAAGAACATGACAAACAAAGAAAAGGATGTTATCCTGTAAACATTGTAAAGGCCCATAGCAAATGCATTGAGGTCTAGCATTAACAAATACCTACATATATTGCTGCCATGTTGTCACACAAAAAACAGTGTGAAATCTGAAGCTGGAATTGTGGAGATGAAACTGTGAAGTCAGGCAGCTCTTTTCCACTAGTACTGGAAACAACTCAAGGCATGTGAGATTGTTGGTAATTTTGATCTCTCTCTCCATTCAGTTGGCCACTCTCTGGTGCATCAGTACCCTCTGTTTCAGAACTCCAAAGCCAAATGCTCTAGTAGTATCTGAATTAATTCGTAATTCAGCCTCCGTTCTTTTATCTTCCCTCCAAAATAAATAAATAAAAGAACACCATCAATTTTAAAATGGCCTTGGTCTGCAGAGAGAACTCCACACCAGGTTCTGGAGGCTCAGTGATCCTTGTTGGAAAAGTCCTCTGGCAGGACCATAACACTCAATGTGAAAATACATTTTTTAAAGGTCATATATTAAGAAAAATAAGCTTCAAAGTGTTAAATTAGGAAACATATAAGAAAAAAAAATGAAGTTGAAGCTGAAACAAGAACAGATACACAAGGAAATTGAGACAGAGAAATGTTTGTTATTCCTACCCAAAACTAATCTTCCTTCTTCTTGTGAAGTTCTTCTCATGAAGACATGTCTATGTCTGTCATAGCATTGCCCACACCACTAAAGCTGATGTCCTTAAACTACTACAGGTTAACTATGTGGCAATCATTCTCAAGAGAGAGGTAAACAAACATGTGGAACAAAATGAACAGAGGTGTCACAGTGATAAGAGCTAACCTTGCCAACCCTTGTCATTGCCCACTGCTACAACACTGCCTAACAAGTATCCATTTCACATTTCTCAGAAAGAGTTATTGGAACACAGAGACATATGTATGCATGAAGAGCTCCTGAATAAAGAAAAAGTTTCTGAGAACTCTTTTTGATAAACCTCAAATGGATATTCACCAGGGACTCATGGGGCTGGCATGCAACAACCTCGGTTGAGTAGGATAATCCATTCAGATCCTTTCACATATTCATTCAGTGTGTGGAAGGAGATACCCTAAGAATTTCTACTGGCCTTATGAAAAATCTTTTGCCTTCCTTTCAAAATTACTCATGTGTCTTGCCTGAGGAAAAATGTCCAATTTCTCCTTGAATATCTTTAGAAATGCAAAGACATCCACTGAAAAATATCACTAGTTTAATTGAAACTTTTTTGGCTATTTTATTTTGCCTGAGGAGGGACTTTCCAAGTTCATGAGGGGTGCAATTTGAATGGCAGCTCTTGCTAGGAGTAGTTGATTTGTTGTAGGCTTCCATAATTTTGAAGAACCTCAATTTCCACCGAAGTATTTTCTACTTTAAAAGTTGTTTTCCAACCAAAGATGGATGAAGACATTTAGCTGAGTGAGGCAGAACAGCAAATGATGCCTTTCAGTCACTCAAGTCAAGTTGCATACTACCCAAACTAGCCAAATAACTATGGCAGATGGGGCAGAAGATCCTCCAGTTACCTTTCCCTATGTCTGACACTAAAAATATAATAATAATTAGTAATTTGCTGCACTTTAGTGACACAAAATATCTGCTTCCTGAAGAAACCATCTTACTACGTGTAATGGTACGGTAAACCTTTCTTGCAGTACAGATGTAAAGAATATTCTCAGACAACATCATTCTTCCCCCCCCAAAAAAAGGTGCATTGATATGAATAAGTACTGTTTTCAATTGTATTGTTTTAACTGCTTTTAATCCTTTTCAAGTATATATTGTAAATTATTTTAATATTGTTAAAAGGTTCTGTTTTAATCTTGACTTTTTGTATGTTTTTAATGTATCATAATCATTCGAATTTTCAAGATGCTTCGTGTCTAATCTTGGGGAAATGACAGAGTTTAAAGATGGTGGTGGTGATATTTCAATATGTTATGATTTATTTTCACTGATTTATTTGCACCTGAGGGCTTTTTTTCAAAACAAAATAACTTTTGCATAGAATATTTATTTCTTGTAGAATACATTTCTGCACAAAATAGTATTGCATTTGCACAAGATAAAACAATGCTTGTGTAAAAAAATGTGTTCACAAAATATGTTTTTTGCTTAAACAAAATGTTCACACAAAAAATATCCTGGAATGCAAAAAAGAGCATTGAAAAATCTTCAAAAAGTCATAATCTTATCTAATGGAAAGGAAACCTTTCTGTTTGTGTTTGTTGTTTGTTCTCACATGTAAAAATGAAATGAGCCAAGAGTTACTTTCTTGGTTTATACCTCCTTTTAAAAGACTGTTAGTGACCTTGCAGTTGTCATAGGAATGTTTAATCATTTCTTCCTCCTTCTATGCAGATACAGACACCTGGGGCTCTGGTAGGTAAAACAGAGCCACAGTTGCTACTTCCATGGTATTTTAAACATGTCCATTGATTTCTGGATAGAGGGTGTTGCTAGATATGTTTCTGGCTTTCCCAAGTGGTATTTTTAAAAAAGGAGAAGAAAGGGAAGAGAATGGGAAGGGAAGAAAAAGAAATTATCAATAGAACAGCTTTTTTGTCAACACCCTCTTCTGTACATTCCTTTTGCGCTCATTTGTCCCACCATATTTCAGAGTGATGCTGTATGCCAACAAATCATAATCCACTTAAACCATCTGATTTGCACTGCAGCCAACATAATCCTATCACAGTTTGCAACTACAAATGGAACCAAGCTGCACTATTAAGTACAAGTAGGTCTATCTGAATGCATTATGGATTGTTCAGCATTCTGTCTGGGATTTGGGGATTAGGGCAACAAGCTAGTCTCTGTCTGACCTTCATTCACTAGTGTAAACTGGTTTAAATGTTTTGGTTGATCAGATAGCATTTTACATACTTGTCCAGTGTGACAAAGAGAGACTCTCTAGCTGTGATGACAAGTCCCTGTATCTTCACATCCCTATAATACATATCAGATGTTTGGAAAATGTAACTGAGGCTTATGCATTTGGTCGGGAAATAACCTACATGTCAGTATGATGATTCTTAAGGAAGAAAGCAACCTAAAATTATACCTGTGGTCTAAAACTTCTCATAATATGATTAAGAGGAGTGATAAACAGCAGCAAACACTAAACACCAAATGGTGTATTAACTATAAAAAGCCTGTCTGAATATATGCTACTGTTTTAACAGGCCAAAGTCTCATATTTGCTCACTCTCAACAGATAGTAGTCCTTCTTTTGAAAAGAAAACCAGTCTAAGAGCTAAGAACCAAGCTAATTGGCAAAAGAGATCTGCACTAGTTCTTAAAGCTATGTGTAAGCTGAGTGTATGGAAGCCAGCAGAGATGGCCCCTCAAATGGTGAGACGATAAATGTAAGCCCAGAATCATGAATTTAATTCAAATAAGTGTTTGAATTTACCCCAAATTTAAGCCTAAAAAGTAACTAGTAAAGTTCACCCAAATGGCTGTTAAATGTTTCCTGCAGGCAATGCAAAATTTCCTTTGTGTTGCTTCAATGTAGGATTTTATTGTTGTGAGATTTACTCATGTTTCTAGTACATCCCTGAACATCTCTGGAGTTCATACAGAATATTTCTCATTATTCCTGTGACCATAGGCTCCAAAACTGAGAACTCTAAGTATCTAGATCCAAGCAGCATTAGTAAGAAGCAAACATTGGGATTTTTAGCCCTCCAGATATTCTGGGCTACAGTGGCTATTATCCCTGGCCACTAGCCAATCTGAGAGAAGTTAATGGGGGTTGAAGTCAAAATCTTTGCAGGTCCAAAGGAACGCCTACCCTTACTATAAAGTTTGCCTATCTGCAAGGAAAATTGTAGCAAAGTATTCCCCCCACCCTTATGTTGCACAACACAGTCTAAAGAACAGAGTGGGGCCTCAGAGTGTAGGAGATGATTATTCTATATATGCAGAGTGAGATTAACTGCATCAAAATTAAGAAACTAACCAAGAATTTGGTCCATAAAGACTTCCACCATTCACTCAATGTCGTACTACCATCAGATGTAAATACAGAATGAGTGATTCAGGATTGGCAGTAGTTTATGTGAAAATGGGAGACTAGTACTTATAGAACACGAGCTAACAATGAGTAAACACTGATACAGCAGAATGAAGGAAGGAAGGAAGAGAGAAAGAAGCTTCTACATCAACAGAAATATACAACATCCAGATCAAGTGGGGTAATAGGACCACTGTGTTCTTCATTTGGGGTCAGTGCAGTGCTCTGAATTTTGGACTGGGAGTTTTGGAGACCAGGGTTGAATCCCTGCTTGTCCATGGAAACCCACTGGATGATCTTGGGCAAGTCGTGTCTCTCAGCCTCAGCAGAAAGCAATGGCAAACTTCCTCTGAACAAATTTTGCCAAGAAAACATTGTGACAGGTTTGCTCTAGGGTCACTATAATTCAGAAATGGCTTGAAAGCATGCAACAACAGCATTCTTCTTTGGCCAGACCTCATTTGGAGTATTGTCTTCTGGCCACTAGTTTAAAAATGATATCATCAAACTGGCACATGTCCAGTGGAAAGCAACTAAAGTGGGAAAGGGTCTGAAAACCAGGAGATATGAGGAATGTTTGATGAAGTTATGTGTCTTCAGCCTGACTAAGAGTGAAAAGTAATAAGATAGCTGTTGGTAATTGAGAGTTACCCAGTATTAGTCCTGTGGGAATTCTATAAAACTAAAACTGTTAAGAATCAGTGTGTATCAATAGAGTTAAGGCATTTCCTAATTTCAGTGCGGCTTCTTATAATGATGGCTGACTTGAAGCAGACAAGGCAGACAGCAGATTTCAAACTTAAAACATTTACTAACAAACTTTATGATGATACATCCATTGAAGAAATTTGATCCTAACTATTTAAGAAAAGTATTTGAAGAAAAATAATTGCTTCATTTAAACTCACCAACTAATGAGTTGAGAGATATAGATATGCTTAGCATAGAGAAGAAGTCAGCAGAGAACAATTGGCAGTTAAAAGAGCAGTTAGTTTAGGCCATTTCCGCATGACACTGTTATAGCGCAATGATTCCACTTTCAACCTTCTATAGAATCCTGGGGTTTGCAGTTTCGGGAGGGGCCACCTGGTCCCTCTTGAAACTGCAAATGCCAGGATTCCATAGAAGGTTGAAAGTGGAATCATCGCGCTATAACAGTCTCATGCGGAAATGGCCTTAATGTGTTGTGTTCTTAGTTAGAGAGTGAGAGGCATGGCCTTCAAAGCTAAGCCAATCAGACAGCGGAGTATAAGGTCTGGATGCCACATCCAATAATTTTCAGTATATACACAGACTAACAGTTGAGAGACCAGAAAAGAAATTAACCCTGTCCTAGCTAAAAGGGTGGAGAAGAGAGAATGCTGTATTTTTCCAACAGTAGCTATCTTCAGATACATGAAGGGCTGTCATGTGGGAAATAAAGCAAGGTTGTTTCCTGCTGTTCTATTAGGCAGGACCTATAAGAATGGGTTCAAATCACAAAAAGAAAAAAAAAAGTAGGTTTCAATTACACAATAGGAGGGACTTCTTAATAGTAAGAGCTAGTCTTCTGTTGAATGCCCTGCCTCAGAAGAAAATGTACTGTCCTTCCTTGGAGGCTTTTATACAAAGGATGGTTGGCCAACAGTTACTGATGTTATTGCTGTCGATTTCCCTCACTGACATGGGGTGGACTTGGTGATCTTTGAAGACATTTCAGCTCTACAATTCTATCATTTTCCTGTCCATGGCTTTCTAGCCATTATCTACAATAGCCAGTGTAAAATATATATATACACATACATACATACATACATACATACATACAATCTAGAGGAAAGTTTCTTTCTATCAAACCATGGTTTTATAAATCCAAGGGGTTATTTTGTGTGTGTGTATGTGTGAGTGATTGTTTGTTTAGCCTACTTTTACTTCTCTCTTGGTCTGAACCGAGCTGATGTGTCTTTTTTAAGGAGCTTGCCCAAAGCCACACAAACTCTTGGTGTCACACAGCATTAGACCTTAGAAATGTTGTACATTCATTCTGTTACACCAAACTGCCTTTCATACTGTTTTTCTGACTCTGTACATGCCATGGGCAGATTACAAAATTGATCTTTAAAACCGATAAAAATCATAGTGACATTGAAAACCAAAATACCTTTCTTGTACCACTAGTGGTCAAATCCGTCACTTTATTTCTTTTCAGGCTTTTAGAATTGTTCACACAGACACAAATCAACATTTCACCCCGTACTTCCTTGTGGCATGTATACCTTTATAAATATTCATATCTATCACCATTCTCTGTCTGATCGGCATGCACAAAAATCATATTAGATTATGAGAATTTTCTGTTTTTGCTCTGAGAAAACCTGCTCCATACAAGATGTGCTTTACCAGTCACAGTAACAGCAGCAATAATGGACCAGGGTACATGTAAAAGAATAAACAAAAAAAAGTTGTGAACAGTGTAACAGTTAGTGTTGGACCTGTACTTACAAGATCCTGGTTCAAGTCTCCTCTGAGCCACAAAAGTGAAGATCCTTGGACCAGTCTTTCAGCCTGGCCTACTTCATGGGGGTGTGTGAGGATACAGTGGAGAGGGTGTCAGCCATATTCACTACACTGTGATTACTGGAGGAAAGGCATTATATGAATGAGGAATGTGAAATACATGGGCTGAGGGCCACATGCAGCCTCCAGGCCATATGTGTAAAAATAAGCAGGGGGAGAATTTCATCTCCAGAAGTTTCAAGTGATAAGATTCACCTCTAAAATGAGATATGCAACTTCTGTTTTGTTTTAGCCAAAAATACCATTATTTTAAGAAATGGAAATAACCATGTAACCACTTCCATTTCCAAGGGGAGTATTTCCCCCACCACCACCATCAAAAGTCTTACACACTTTGAAGCAACATGAGGCTATTCAACATGTTGGAAAGCTAACACACACAAATGTGTTGTTTGCAATTTGTGAGCCAATCCACATGGTCACTTCAATATTAAACTTCTATGCACAGTGAGTAGAGAGTCATGCTTCACCCTCAGATTTTGAAAAGTTACTTTTTGTACTTCATATCTCAGCATCCTCCATTCAAATTCCATATCAGGCAGTGACAGTCAGATTTGCATACACTCAAAAACGTGGTGTCTGGAAACAGTGCTTTGTGTGTAAAAATGTAGGGTTTTTCTGAAAAGCAGATTTTTCAATGAAACAAGAAACACTTTTCAGATAACCACACAGGTTTCTTTGTGAAATGTTGCCACTTTTTGCAGAAAAAAAATAGCAGTCTTGGGTAGAAAACAGTGGATAGAAAGAATGGGTTTTATATGTAAATTTTCATGAAAAAATTACACATGTATTTCTGTGCAGAACAGTTTCCCAAAATACATCAGGAAGTATGACTATCAGGTGAGGACTCCACAGAAACTCCCTTGGTACAGAGAAAATTATGGTAATGATTTGTCTTCACATGCAAATATAAAATAGTCAAATATTTACATCCTTAAAAGACACAAAGAGTTAACTGTATACTTCTTAGGGCTGTCTCTCTAGAGATGGAGCAGTGGATTTTGGCCATCTGAATATCTGCTATATAAAAGTCAAAGTTTGTCTGTGAGTTTGTTTGTCTGTGTCAGGCAAGCGAAGACCTCATACAATTGGCTGTGTGAGGCGAGAAGACCTCCTAGGATTGGCTGGCTGTGAAGATTCTATGGAATCCTGGGGTTGGCAGTCTAGGGAGAGGCCTCTAGAATTCTCAGCCAAGAGCTCTTGGGCCTCAGTCAACTGTATCTGTCTTGAATGGGCCGGTTGCTATGGAGATGAGACCTAGCAGCAAGAAGGAGGGCAGTGTATTCCCTCGGGAACCCAACCTCTTTATGTTAATAACTCTGAATACAGATTGGATTGGGGAATATGGGGAAAAGTTACAGGTACTGGACAAGACAGTTTGGGGGATTAGAGACACAGGATCTCGAATCTTTCTAAGTATTACCTATGAGAAAATAAAATCTTGGGCAAAGCCAAGTACATACACTAGTAGTACTATAATAGTGTAGTGCAGAAATGGCCTGCCTGTTTATATACATCTCCAAACTGAATTCCACATGGAGCTATCCAGAGTGCTACTAGGAATTTGAACATTGCTTTGTGTTACTAAAACCTGAACTTTCCCATATTTTGTTTAGCCTTTCTGTAAACTGAACTTTGCCTCACTAGTACCAAAACTCAAGACAGTTTCGGGAATTACAGACACAGGATCTCAATTCTGCTTCTAATTCCTAAAGTAAGGTAATTTCTAAGATATTTCTAACAGGTATTACCTATGAGAAAATGAAATCCTGGGCAACGCTGGGTAAATAAAACTACTTTAAAATATATTTTCACCTACACATGCAGCCTGTATGTTTCACAAGTGAAGGTATAAAATGCAATAAGCTTTCAGTGACCCAGTTCTCAAAGAAATCAAACATTGGTTATCGGGTCTGGTGGTAAATGATAAGGGTATAATCATGACCAGTCGAGATGTCTGTTTATCACCTCTCTGTCAGAAGTGGTATGTCTCTGTATACCAGTCAAAGGGAACTTGAGCAAAAGTTGCACTAATTCCCTGCTTGCAGCATTTCTACAGCAACTGGTTATCCACTGTGGGAACAAAATGCTGGACTAGAAAGGTCTTTTGTGTTATCCTCCATGCCTCTTCCACTCTCATAGGTAAGCACTATACCCTCCAGAACATCTAACCGTCCACAGAACTCTATATCACTACCTGTCTGTTTGATTTGGTCACTGGACCTACCCAGGTTTCCCACTGCTTATCTGTTTGCTAGAAGCAGGGTTAGAGTCATTGTATTTCACCCCATTCTTTTTGATCTTTTTGTTTCTATAGATGCTTTGGTGATACAAATGGCAATAGTGAAAGACTATTGTTTGACATAGGCCATTTCTGCACTAGCCTGTTATAGCGCTATGATTCCACTTGCAACATCCTATGGAATCCTGGGGTTTGCAGTTTCAGGAGGGGCTGGCCAGCCCCTCCCAAAACTGCAAATCCCAGGATTCCATAGGATGTTGTAAATGGAATCATAGCGCTGTAACAGGCTAGTGCAGAAATGGCCACAGAAAACCAACTGAAGAGTTGAGTAGTGTGGGATGTGCTTCAAGAAGCCTCCAGCGGCATTGCATTTTATCTCACACGAGTAATGGTAAGAGAACACTTGCTTTATTTAAATTTGTGTCCTTCCCTGAGCACTTGTAGCACTGGCTAATAAAACTTTACAACTGGTTAAAGTTCAGTGAGTTAAAACTGTGTGTGTGTGGTGGTGGCAGCAGCTCACAACTATACTTAAAGGGAAATCATTCCATCACACAAAAGAGAAGAGTGGAGAGGATAACAGGCAGGAGAAATAACAGCTGCAACAAATTCTGCAGAATAACACAGCTCTCTCAGAATTTTCTGGAGGCAGGCCAGTATTGGTCTATGAACAGCCTCCAAATCTCAAACAACTACATAACATGGGAGATAACCCTGCCACAAACCCAGATGCTCTGTCCTCATATTTTCTCTAGTAGCAATATTGCAAGAGTCAATAAGATTACTCACAATGTTAAGGGTACATTTACTTGCTCTGCCTCCAATGTGCTATGTGCCATCCTATGCAAGGAATGCCCCTCTACACTCCACATTGGACAAACAGGATAGTTTCTACAGAAGAGGATACATGAACAAAAATCTGACAGTAGAAATGACAGTACCCAAAAACAAGGCAGAATATTTCAGCCTTTCTGGGCATACAGTAAGGGATTTACAGGTCACAAGTCTTTAAACAAGGAAATTACAAAGGGAGACAAGAAAGAGAAACAGTTGAATTGAATTGTATTTACAAATTCCAATCCATTATCAGAGATATGAACGAAGACAATGGCTTCGTGGTGCACTGCCTATATTAATACAAGAACCCTCACTACTGCAAGAATCTTCTCAGAGTTTTAAACCCAGGGAAACAGATTTCTGGTAAGCTGATTTATTCCTTTCACACCCCCACACTAACCAAAAACTGTAAAGATCTGAAACACCTGTATCACCTTGTCCACCTCTCTGAAAATTTAGGGCAAGGGTCAAGATTTGCATCTTTCTGGATCCTATTACATTCTATCCCACTCCCACAACCGTAGAAATATGCTTTATAACGTGAGGCATTAATATCACTTGGTACTGCATCTGAAGAAGTGGGTTTACATGCACAAAAGCTCATGCTAAAACAAAAACCAGTTAGTCTCAAAGGTGCTGCCACATTCCTTCTTTTTAGTCCCCTACTTTCCTGCTTTTTAGACAAGAGAAAGGGAGAGAGAACACAGACTGCAGCACTTTCAATTGTTTCTAAATGTTAAAAAGCAAAATGACTTTTAAGTGTTACTTAGTTTTATTTGCCATTTACTTACTCTGTGCCCATAGAAGTGTACGTGCTTTGAGTGCTTTCTTTAACCATGCAGCATGCTGAAGAAACATTACAATTGAAAGTCACTGTTATGCTGTTACATAAATAGTTAGGCATGTATGGTAAGGCTGATGGCTCAGAGATGGTGGGAAAATTAACATTAGGAGAGCCTTTGTTTATCATAATGAAGTAACAAAGTTACTTTGGACTATGGCAATGTCCAAAGGGGAAAAAACATGTATGTTACCCTGATCACTGGGGGTCCCGGGAGGGACACCTAAATGCGCTCTCAATTAACTAAGTTTGGGGAAATTAGCTACAGCACAAGTTAGCAATGCGAGAGGCAGGACAATGCAGCAGAATCTTTTACCCAATGTCTACAGGGTCAGGCCAAATCAAGAAGCAAACCAGAGTTTAAGAATAACTGAGATTTTTATTAAATACAGACACGCAGTGTATGCAACACACACAATCACACAAGTAACTAAGGAAAGTAAAGGTTGGAGTGGTATAGAGGGATTTTTAGAGGGATTGTTGAATTGGGTGATACAAAACCTGTCCTGAAGCCTGGAAGAATAGAGAGCGATGCTGGGGTTCGATGTGGCTCAGCACATGGAGCTGAGGGAAGTCTCGCCAAGCAAAGCGGGAGCAAAGCAGTCTGGAACTCGGGAGCGATCTGAGGAAGGTCTCGGAATCAGGGGGTTTTATAGGGAGAAATGTAACTGCAGGCTATTCCGTACTTGGGGAAAACAATGAGTTTTGGGCTCGAGACAAAGCTTTGGAAAGGTCAAAATTTAGCATGATTGAGTTAGGTCCGAATTAACAAAGAGCTAGACAGTATGCAAATACTCAGTGCTTGGTAATTGAGTATTCAGCTTGCCAAGTTGCCTGCTCGGGGCAGGGAGTCCTTTGTAAACAGCATTGCATACATAATGAGGGTGTTTGCAGAGAGGTCTCCTAAAGCAGTGATCTGACTATTTCTGGCCTGCCTGTATTGTCTTGGGATATTGCAGCATTTGATGGCCGAGCCTAGTTCTGTGCTTGTCCGAGGGCCTCACAAACATGTGGAGAGGGATGGTGGAAGAGAGCCAAATTGATATCAAAATGATATCTTCATACTATCTCCAAGGAGGCCTAACCTGCAGTAACATATACCAGGCCAATTGGGGGATGGGAGTAAATTTACAACATCTGCTTTTGTTACTCCTTCCCTTTCCCCACAAGTTTCAGTCATCCCTCCTAACCCCTATCACCTGTGTTGTTCCTAGGGAAGGAAAGAGTATTTGAATGTCTTTTTAAAGGTTAAAAATGTATTTCTTGAGCACTGGGAAATCCTGATGAGAAGAAATTGGACTGGTGAGTATCTTAACAGTTTGGGGCTTACTCTGTGCAAAAAATGCCTTTTTTTCTCTTCAGAAAACAGCTTTCTTTTTTCTCTCCACAGAAAACAGCATTTTCTGTGCAGTAAACAGCATTGTTTTTCTGGGCACAACATGCTTTCTTCTGTGCAGAAAAAAAAGTAAGCACTCCCTTTAAAGCCCTTTCTTTGAAAATGTTCTTCTCAAAAGCTTGTTGGAATAAAAAAGTCCTTGGCTGCAGACAGAAGGACAGCAAGGAAGATCTTTGCCTCCCTAGGAAGGAATTTCTAGGGACTGGGGACAATCTCTGAAAAGGTCCTGTTGCACATTCTATCTAGTCATGTCTATTATGGTGGTAGAACTGGAAAAAGGCTCCCTCCTGAGTATGTCAGGGTCCAGGTAGGTTTATCAGGGGGAGATACAGTCTGTGAGATAGTCTGGATGTGAACCATATAAGGCTTTATAGGTCATAACTAGTACTTTCTATTGTGCCTGGAAACAAACTGATAGCCAGTGGAGCAGCTGGATCAGGGGAGCTGTATCATCTCTGTAACCAGCCTCAGTTAACAAACTGGATGAAGCTCTTTGTACCTAATAAAGTTTTTGAACACTCTTCAAATGCCACCCCACATAGAAACTTAAGTCCTTTTTCAGTTTTGACTAAAGTAGACCCATCGAATTAATTGGATTATCTATGTGTTGACTCACCATTCAATAATTGGATCTACTGTAGTTAGAACTAGCTAAGAGGATGTCAGCCAGAGTGTCTTACAGTAATCAAAATAAGATGTACATAAAGCATATGTCACTATGGCCAGATTTATCTTTTACTGGGTATAGGAATAGTTGGCACACTAGCTTTCAATGTGCAGAAGCACTCATGGCCACCATAGAAACCTGGGCCTTCAGATTCAAGGAAGAGTCTAAGAGTACACCCTAATAGCAAACCTGCATCTTCAGGAAGAGTGTAACCTAGCTCAGACTGAAACCTCTCAACTTACCAAGAAATCTCTGTCTTGTCTGGATCAAGCATGAATCTGTTCACCTTCAAACATCTTGTGCTTTGAGAATTTTCTTTCTCAGATGCCAAAAATAACTTGACTACTCTAAGAAACGTTAATGTGCCTTGGCTTTGAGGGGAAGGGTGTCACTTTATGATGATAGAGGATAAGTCTTGAGCTTGTAGTGGGTCTTGAACTAGTGATCTGAGGGATGGCAGGGAGCAGGTCAGCTTATACGCACTGCTATGATGCCTCCCTTGCAAAAGGAGGAAACTTCAGAGAGTTTGCTCACATAAGCAAGAAACCATCTTCTGCTAATAGGTCAAAGCAACTGAAATGATAAGACTTGATCTCTGAAAAAATCCAGTGATTAGGAGTTCTGCTCTTTCTGACTACATATTACCTTTGACTTTATCCACCCTCTGCTCCAAAGAAACCAGATCTGAAAACATTGAGTCTCTTCAGCACTCATCCTGGAGAATGTACCTCTTGGAGTAAGGTTATAATGGAATGTAGAGGGCAAATTCAATCCGTGGCATCTTCACATGCACACCTCTTTGTAATCTGGGTGAGCTTCTGCTGCAGTCAGTATAGAATCTAACTTCTAATAACTCCAAATAACTTAGAATAACTCATAATAATTTATTACTATTTTGAATAATAGATATGTAGGTAAATGTAAGAGGTCTGTAGCAATGAGGAAGAAAATTATGGCCATTTCCGCACGGGCTTAAAGAAACAGTACACAGCATCCTCCAGGGAGGATGTCTGCACCTGAGAGCGGACTGGGTTGGACCTACTTAGTGTAGTTCCACGCCTCAGCCTGCTCCGGAACGACCTGAAGTGGTCATCCAGCGTGCTTTTGAAAGACCACTTGAAACAGGTCTTTCAAAAGCACGGTGCATGCCACTCCATGCCCGCACTCTGGTGCAGATTTGCAGGCTCGCACCAGTGTGAACCTGCAATCTTCTGGGGGCAGGCTTTAGGCTGGTGAACTTCAGCTGTTGGTGGAGAGCCTCGACCAACTGGAAGCCACTATTTTCGTCCCCAGAGCAGTGCAGAGCAGCGGCCATGCACTGCTCCAGACCAGCCTGGACCCAAGTGTGGAGCCAAGATGTCCAGTAAGTACTGGCACGGGGCGATTCCCTCACCCAGTGTGGAAATGCCCTATGTTCCTTCGGTACAAATTCAGCATCCAACAATTTCAGAGCTTACGAAAATTTGTTTTTTAAATGAAAGATTTCACAGTCCCCAACCAGCAATTTGTATAAGTTCTGCTTTGGTATAAATCTCATGTTTCTGAGGTAGCTAATTTTGCTGTTCTCACAATGTCTGGCAATTGTTTTGAAGAAGGGGAAAAATACTTCTGGATACCAGCAAAATTTTAAGATAAAAGTTGTGTGCTGATTGCAACATCCCTCAAAATGGCTATGGGAAGAAGCAGGTCATCATAGCTCCCTTCTTTTTAAACCCGGAGTTACAGTATCCTCTCATAATCATGTTCCTTGTTGTAATGCTCTTAAATATGAATAATTTAGCTGATTTCACTGAGAAAGCCACAGGATTAAAATTAAGGACATGAATCAATTTTCAGATCTCCATAACTACTTGTACTTCTCAGTTGTTGTTGCTTTACAATGTACTATTTCATAAGATACACAATCCAGTCCCTTTCTCATTGGTAGCTTCAGTGTTTTGTATCATCATCTAGATCATATAAAACAGAAACCATATGAATATCCTTTGATATGTTGGTTTTTATTTACAAATATAGTTTGCAATAAACTGAACTTTTGAAAGGAACAGCTTATTAAATATTTACATGACTCTAACATGCATGAGAGCCACCTATTAAGACTGGGGCTGTTTTGAGCTGTAAATTGTACAAACAGCAGTGATTCTATATTCCTTGCCATCTAAAAGATAGTCCAATAAGGCAGCGGTAGCCAAGGACACAACTGCTGCTCCTTCATAGCCATCAGGGAAAAAAGAACAATAGCTGTTTCATATTCTCAACAGGAAGCTCCAGCCAAACTGTATATATCACTATCTATCCCTCACCAGCGATTGTGTAAGAAAGAATGAAAAGAAGGAACATTGCATTTCAAGCCAATTTTTTAGATCATCTAGTGTTGCTTGTTCCCCTTCCAGTACTTACTTTAGGACATTTGTGTTCAAACTATGTTTGGAATATAGAGTTATCATGAACTTTAATCCGTATGTATACAAAAGCAAGGAGACTTGAGACCTCATTTGAAGGACAAAGCAACTCAAGGTCCTTTCTCTGTGGCCAATAGGCAGAGCGAATTGGCCACCTTCAAGCAACTGACATCATGAAAGGACAGTCACTTGTTAGATAGTTAATTTATAATTGTTGTGGGTGAGGTACATGTGGGATTTTCTGCTTTGGGTACCAAAAAAAAAAAAAAGCCATGACCTATCCTTGGTTGCTATGTAACATGATTCACAGGAGGAGTGCTCTCCTAAGCTTACTTCAGCTGCTGCAAACTGGATTCAAGGTGCAAAAGAAGTTTGCCTTCAGTTAACTCATTGGGAGGAGTAGAGATGAATGAGTGGAATCTTCCCAGCAGGCTCTGGCAAAAACAAACTGCTGCAGCACCTCCGAGCTTGTGTATTCATCCTCATAAACAGCTTTTACAATTTTGACCACACTCTGATGTTCTTTGGCCGTAACTGTCCCAGTTTTCCTCTCTAAAATGTTGGAGGGCATGCTGTTGTGGCCCTCCATATCCGGAACTCCCTTTTTACATGTCTGTGCTGCTACCCCTGCATCTTTCTGTCTCTATCTTTGTGTTTTTGTCTCTCTTCCTATTCCTTTAATTAGGAAAAGCTATTTTTTTTTAAAAAAAAAACTTCTCTGTTAGGCCTTTGCTTTAACCACAACTCAGTAAAAAACAAAATAGTCCCTGCCCTCAGGCTTGTGGTGTAACAGATACTACACAAAGGGAACAAGGGATGGCAAGGGGAGAGGACAAAGGCAGACTCAGCCATAATTTCCATAAGTTAAATAGTAGTCCTTATATTGACCAGTAAGAATGGAAATGCTGAGTTCTCAGTAGAGATAGTGCAATCCTGTTTCCTATCTCCTTTCCTGTTGCAGCTTGATGTACCTTTAGTGGTATTTGCACATTTCTTTCTCTTCTTGCCTCCCTCCTCCCTCTTTGTTTCCCCTCTTGACTATGTTATATTATTCCTGGGAGCAGGACCTGCCTATAAGAGAGCAAGTATGTTAATGTCATTTTATAAATAAAGTCATAATGATTATACCAATTCATTCCTGCTATGAACAGGAACACGCTGTTAGATTGCTCTTCTAATTGCTTTCTGCAAAATAAGATGTGAAAGCTCATGGTGAAGAAGTCCTGTACATGGAACAAACTCCCAGCATCCTCTCTTGCAAACCTCTGGAACGTGACAATTACTATGACCCAGCAGCAATTTCCATTTAGCAAAAGAGGATAGTTCATGCTACGTGCAAGTTGTTGCTACTGCATATTAATGTGTGTGCTGAATTTGGGATTCAGAAACCTGTAAAAGTCTAAGTAGTTTTAAGTAAACACTTCTGCTACACTCCACACCATGATAAATCTTTTCAAATCACTGTCGTGGTGGCTGTGAATGTTGTTTACTTGGCATGCTGAGGAATTCTTAAAACAAAGCTTCAATCTGACCTGTTCCCATATCCTTTTGATTGCTGATTTTTTTTTAAAGGGACCTGCCGTGCTGCTCTGTGTCCCCCTTGTTCCTTCTGTTGAAATTCTAAAGCAATTGGCAGCCGTATGGCAAAAGCGGGGTTACAGGGAGACTAAGTATCCCTAGTAAGTAGACTTGAAGAAGTGTTCTCACCTCATCACTGCCTTCAGTTGGGAAAGAGCCAAATTACTCACCATTATATTGAGCATCAGAGAGCAGAGGGTAGCCATCAATCTTCCCAGAGCAGGTCTATTCAGCTACCCTTTGAGGCTGGTGCCAGCTCTGAGACTAAATGGTATCTTAAAGCTCCAGCCAAATTTCTTTCAGTCTTCCTTTTATTTTGTCTCTCTCTTTGTTTCTTTCTCTCTCACACACTTCACACTCTCACAGCTTTAAGAGTGATAACAAGATCACATTTTGCATATAGGGATCAGATTGCATTTTTGGTTAACAATTCAACATTGATCATGCCTCTTCAATGAGACTTATTCTTGGTGTGCTTGAGATAAAGACTTTTACTCTCACCCCCATGCCAGAATAAGATGCAGAAGTGGAGCTGTGAGTGGAGAAAAAAAAATCAACAACAAAACACTTACTATTTAGTTGTATAGGGAAATGTAACACTACATTGTTCCAAGCTACTCCATACAGACTTTTGTCTCTGAGAGATCCTGTTACTGTTAAAAATGAGACCTAGTAATATATGTGGTCTTTTTGTATCCTTCCTCTCTAGTGGTCTCCCAAGGCAGATTTGTGCTTTATCCTTGTGGTGTGATGATTGCTGCAGAGATTGCAAGCAGCACTACCACTGAACTGCATGGTAAGCTATTTATGTGAACTACTGCACACTTTATTTTTGTCCAAGCCCAAGTAGAATTTCTGTCTTTCTCCCTCACCCAGCTCTTACTATCACCCACTGGCTATTCTGAACAGCTTACCCCTAACTTCCCTCCCCATTTTCTTGACAGCTGCTGGGACAAATGGAACAGAGGGAGGCATGAAGGGAAAGGGAGGTTCTCACCTCTATTAGTGCCACCAATAGCCTTATAGGAAATGATATTTCCCACAAGCTACTTGTACATAGCTATAGCAGAATACCAGTCTAGAGAAAAGGGGAATAAAAATCACCTACCTACCTCCCTTCCTTCCCTCCCTCCTTCCTGCTCAACAGCCAGAAACAACAGGTAGTTTGACCACTAACTACCACAGAGCTTCAAAAAAGTTTCATTTTTGAGTACAATTCCCTGATGCCCACGGGGCATGCTGCTTTGGAATTGTGGGAACTGTAGTCCAAGCAATTTTCCAAAGCTTCCAAAGCATGATAACTAGTTGTACGCACTAGCATCGCTTTCAGGCTAAACAGGTCCTGCTTAGTTATCTGTTGAGTTTTTTAATTGAAACTAAAACTTTAATAAAGACTTGTACTACAAGGTAATTTTGCTAGTATTTAAGAGATGGTAATGGTGACCATATCATATATCTAGGAACCTATGTGCAAGCTATAAGCCCAATGTAGGCAACTTCAGGAGGTCAAGGGGCCATATAGATTGCCAAAATAATAACAACAACAACAAGTCCAGAAGTGGTCAGCAATGTACTTCTGCTTTTGACAAACAAGGGATGGTACACATTGGGATGGAAGAAGTATAATCTGTTTTAATGGCGAATCACCATTCCATAGCTAACATCTAGCCATCCATTTATAACTATCTGCTTAGCAGTTATACATAGGGGACTTTTTGTCATAGTGAGCTATCACAGGAGTCTAAACCAGCAGTTGCCTGCTGTTGAATAATGTAAGTGATTTGCTAAGCAAATCAAAGGAAGGTCCTGTACTAGAGGATGCACAAGAACCATTCAAAAAATGACTGCCCTATATATGAACATACAGTATAGTATGGCAGATCATAGGTCTAACCCCATACAGAATCTGGAATAAGCTGACAAGTGACAAGCACTCTTAATACCTCAGTTTAAAAGATGGGGTGGGAAAGCAAGCCTGTTTCAGTATATTGAAGAACTTCAGTACCAGAGTTTCCCAAAATCCAGGCAGAAAAGAAGAAGGCTGTAGCAGCTAACAGTTTGATGCTAATCAAAACATAAGTCTAACATAAGGGTAATAATTGTAAAACTTGTTTTATTTATTTTGAGTATGGCAGCTTACAGCCTGTCTACTCAGGACAGAGAATTCATCATCCCTGTTTGTACATACAAGCATTTATATTTCCTAGTTTGGGTTTTTCAGGGAAAGACTGCAAGAAAGTAACTACTTTGTTTGACACTTGTGTGGTAAATATGGTAGCAGATTGTGGTGTGTGAAGGACCTTCTGTGACAATAGGTCCAAAGGCAGAGAAGCTTTATGGAAGAGAAACCTATCTCATAGAGCCAGTGCAGATGTTATTTCAATGACTAACCCATGCAAATAATTGTACCTCCTGCAAGAAGACTCTCCCATGCATGAATAGGAATATCAGAAGTCACTATGGTTTTCCTCAATGATTCAAATGTCTTTTATTCCATGGGAAGCATGTCGATATGCTGTAAATGATATTTCTTTGCCTGCTGCACCAGCTTCAGGTACAAGTCCCTTAAAATCTATTTTGAGGGAAATACACATGTTTAATATGCATAAGGGGAATACAACACAGTTGGCATAGCTTTCTCACCCATTCTGGTACATTATAACAATGTGGCTATAGAGCTGGCGTTCATCCATTTTTAAAATTTAAATTTTTAAGAAATCCCATGTTACCAGACCAAGCTAAATGTGAAAACTTGTATTTGTATTTTAAATGTGAATTTTCACCTTGCAATTCAAATTTTGAGTGTGTTGTAGTGTTAGTACCTTTTGGTCAACTTGACATATGTGAAACATGGAAGCTTTTAGGCTGCTATTGTGAAATCCTAAGTATCATTGTAATGTGTCAAGCATCACATATATTGTCAAGAATTTAATATCAACTGTTCAGAGCTGTCAAGTACTTAAAAAATTCTGCATGTCAATTGTCAAACAGAGGCCTGAATTCTATTGGTAGTCCAAACTACAACAGATCAAATGTATCAATTATTAAATGATGAATCAGATAACTTAAACAATTCCTACTAATTCAATGGATATACTCTGGTTGGAAATACCTATTTTGTCATGTCTCATCAGAAGAGTTTCTAGTGCTGAAATGAATTTGTTTTCAGAATCACCTCCAAAAATCTTGATGTCCAAACATCTCTAAATCTTCTTTGAAGGCTCAAGAGTTCAGTGAATAGATATCTGTGTCTGATATTTTGTGGTACTTGGCATTTAGTAGATAACTTGGTTTCACTGGTCTGAATCTTGTTGGTAGTCCCAACTACAGTTGGCCTGTTGAAGCAATTGTGGAATGATGAGTCAACATCTGACATAAACCTCATTGATTTCAGCACTAGAAATCATATGTCTATTCAAATTTACACTGCATTGATGACATATAGGTAAAGAGATTATGTTGTTTCTTCAAGGAGTAAACAGAGTTAGGTGAAGGTGTGAAATCAATAGGTGCTTGGAAGCCATTGCTTTGTCTTCACTAGGCAGGAAAAAGGCACAGACAACTGAAAGTATAATTTATGCTTGCAATTATTGTTATATAGGAATTCACAGAGACTATCATTGCTTTTATTGTACAGCAAACAAGGAGTTAAAAAAAATAAAGGAGGAGGTGCACTGGCATCTTTGGAATTTTCATATATTTTGTGACAACAGATGTGACTTTTTAGATTAGCAGCAGCCTTTCAGGGACAAGCTCAGACTGGCACACACATAATGTCTCCAAAGCCAACCTATTTAAACAGGAGAAAAATGTGCCATTCATCCATCTTGAAAAGGCCTTCTCTGCTGCACTGTGTATGTCTCAAAATATACTGCCAGCAAGCCAGTACTCCTCTGTGGGAAAACAAAGCAATGTCGGGGTATCACTGCTCCTGCAAGATACAGTGACATGGACAAACAAGAGAGAAACCACTGAATTAAGGAGGCTGGGAATATGCCAGACAGTAGGCAAATGTACAAAAGTCTTGCCTCAAGCAACAAATTTTGCTACTGCTGGTTCAGCTGTATGTTTGTGGCTGCTATAGTGAGGAAATTGTCCCAGAGAGGTAACCTCCCCTCAAATTAGTCATTAACAGCATTCAGATTCAAAAGGAAAGATTTCTCCTTTCCCTTCTGAACCCAAGGGCCTTTCCACACTACCCTGTTATAGTACTATTATTCCACTTTCAACATCCTATGGAACCTTGGGCTTTGCAGTTTAGAGAGGGGCATTTAGAATTCTCAGCCAGAGAGCTCTTTGGCCTCAGTAAACTACAAACCCCAGATTCCACAGAATGCTGAAAGTGGAAAAACACACGATAACTATCAGGAACTGAATACAAATAGTACAATGAGTCTAATTTGGTTCTTGGGCACCGTTTTGCCTTTTTTGCTTGTTTTACAATGCCTCGGGTCCAGTCTATTTTAGGATTGTGTCTTTTTAGCCAACCAAACCTGAGGAGTACTTGGAATTCAATTTTGTTTGGCACTAGTGATTTCAAGTACTCCCGGATGCCTCCCACCTGAACAGGAATGGGTTTGGTCCTTTCCCTGATGGGTCCTCCTGCCATATGCAAGCCGTCCATTTGCGATAAGTGAATTGCCTTTTCGAGGGGTTCAAATTCTGCGACAAGCTCTTTGGCCACTAAGGGGTTCAGCAAGCTTGTAGTATGACCTGAGTCAATCAATGCCTTATAATGTTTTAACTCCCCATCCATCCCTTGTAAAACTACAGTAACGTATACATGTTGAGTTTTGGCTGTACTTTGCCGACTGATCTGGAGCCCATTCATCAGGGTCGGAGGTTGGCTGGGGGCTGTCCTTGCCCTTGCAGACCTGAGCGAAGGGTTTGCCACCTGAGCATTTGGTCTACAGTTTCGGGATGTCAGTTTTGCAGGATACGGGCAGGATATGGGAGCTGATGGCTTTTCCTCCATAGCCTTCTTTTAGTTTTGGCAATCACTAGTGATGTGGCCTCTTTTCCCACATATGAAGTAGGTCCCTTCAAGCAGTCATTTCTTTCTTTTGTCACTGCTTAGGATGGGTTTTTTTCTAGCTCCTGGGGTATTGCGGCCACTCTTTTGGGTCTGTCTTTGGCAGGAAAGTTGGACACTTTCCAGGAGGCTTTCTGCTTCACCAGCTAGCTTCATCCATCCCAACAGGCTGGCAGGGTTTCCATGAGTAAGACACCAACCCAGAATGGTGGGTGTCAAGGTCAGAGACCCGGGCGGTGAGCCAGCCCAGAGAAGGGAGAGGGAGAGATAGCAGAGTCCCACTGGGAGCAGTCAAAGCAAGCAATTACTCATAGGCAGTCCATTTACCTAAGCCTGAGCAACAAGCAAAAGCCATAGTCAAGAGTCCAAAATCCAGGGATCAGGAGCCAAGAGATCTATCCAAGGGAGCAGGTGCTGGAAGCAAGGAACAGGCAAGGAGACGGCTTGCAGAAAATTTGCCACAAGCAAAGGAAAGCTTCCAGGCAGGCAGTTATATAGCTCAGGCACAGGTGCGGCCAGTCACTGCTTCTTGAACTTAATCAAGGAAACCTCCCTTTTCTCAACTCTCTTGAGTCTCCGCCTTGTTTGTGAGCTGATTGACGCAGGCTCCAGGGCATCCTCAGGATCACAGCAGGATCCCTGTTGCCCTAAAGGAGCAGGCAGAGGAACGTCCAAGCCTGCTTGGTCCATGGCAGCAGGGGGAGTGTTGAGCTGCAGGACTCATCTCCACCCTGAGCAACAGGGACCAACAGCTGCTGCTCATCAGCAGCAGCTCTGACAGGGGCTTCAGTTACCACAGTGGGGTTCAATCCACCCTGAAAGAACTGCTTGAATATGTCATCCTTCCATTCTGAGACATTTGCTGCTAATCTTCTAAATTCCCGGGCATACTGTCCAATGTTTCCTTTTCCCTCACGCAGTTTCCTGAGTTGGTGTCTGGCTTGCTCTCGCATAAAGGGGTCTTCAAACCTCTCTCTGAGATGGTGCATGAAAAGCTAGAGGTCCACTGTTTCTTCAGCCCAGGTATCGCATAAACTGGCAACCCACTCAGCCACTTCGCCCTTGAGGTGCTGGCTCAGGTATCTCACTCTGGCAGCAGCATCATTGAAGCTGTTCCTGTATTCAGCCATATAGTTGGAGACCAGATTGAGGAAGAAATAAAGAGTAAATCCTTCCTCATCATAAGTGGCTTTCATCTCTTGGAAAGGTCTTAGTCCAGGCTGAGGTGCTGGTCCCCCAGGAGGTGCTGTGGCAATCAGTGCTGCTGCTTTGGGCACTTGCTGTTGGGCACATCCCAGCCGGGGCATCAGGATCCGCTAGTTGAGCTCTCAACCAGGATATCTCTTCTTGCTGTAGCTCCACTTCCTTTTCTTTAGCTAGAAGTTGCTCCATCATCCCAACGCATGGTGCACCAGTGTTGTCTGTAAGCCATGTTGGGACAATCTCCCCAGGCCCAGGTTTGTCCAGTAACCAGGGTGGTTACAAGAATCACAGGATGTGCCTTAGCTCGCACTGTGGTGAGCAGGTTGGGGACAAGTTCCACTCCCTTGGCTCATTCATCACCTTGTATCTTGGTGGCTCCGCCATCTGCTCCCTCTTCCAGTAGTTCTTCTCCAGATGTTTAGAAAATGTTTTAAAATTTTGCTGGCAGTCTCCTCACTCTGTCAGGAATTGAATCCATACACACAAATAGTACAGTGCATAAACACTATTTATTTAGAGTGAGGTACATTGTACAAGACTTTAGTGAGGAGACTACCATTCAAAAGGAAATGCAAGAGCTTAAGATTCCCCAGCATTCTCTCCCCTTTGCCTAGAGACCTTGAAGCCATGAGAGCCTAGCAGCGCTTATCAGCACATTCCTAGCAAGTGTTTACCTACTGGTCTCTGGTACCTAGACTTCTTTGGTTACAAGCAGGCTGTTACTTATGCTGGACTACATATCCCATTACTTAATATAGAGGGCATCCCAACAGCATAAGGCAGAAAGGCCACTTAGACCCAAAAAGTCAGCCTGGATCCCAGAAAAAGCTATTTTATTGCTGTAGATTGGAGTTTAAATTTTATTGGCCTTTATCTTAGTTTCTGTGAGGAAAGGATGGACAGAACCTAAGTCCAAATAAAATATACATGATGTATCTTTAAATTTGCACCTGGGAATGACAGTGGATGATACAATCCCATGTAACACCTGCATGAGTCATTGGGTAGTGTAACCAAGGCAGGAAGGTTGCATCATACCTCTAGCAAGGGCTGCTGGAGTTGCACCAGCAATGGCTGTATATAAGGGGGGGTGTTCTAGCCCTCTCGATGTCTGGAGAGTGGCTGGAGGCTAGGTTCTGCATGCTGTTGAATGCTGAAAACTCTGCTGGAGATTTGTATATACTGTATGTATTGTAACTCAAGAATAAAGCCTCCTGTTGGAAGTGTTACCCTGTATGTTGGGGGTGCCAGGAGGGGTGCCCAAATAACAAAATAAAAACACAAGTTGGGGGAATTTAGCTTGAGCTCTCTTTTGGCTAAATGAGAGGCAGGGTAACTTTAGCAAGGATCTTTTAACCCAATGTCTACGGCTTCAGGTCAGAGAGCAGGCAAGCAAGTTTAAAAGTAACAAAAATAACAGGTTTATTGAAAGATAAACAGCAAATAAAAACAACACACACACTAGCTAACTTGGAAGCAGAAATGGAGAGCTTAGGGATGGGTAATACGACACCTGGTCTCGTCCTGGAGAGAAAGACGAGGTTCCGGGGAAGAAAGCTCAGCGTGGCTGGCTGAGGGGAGCTCCTTAGACAAACCAGCAGCAAGGCGGGATGGAAGTCCAAAGACGTCCCAAAAGTGGGGACCTTTTATAGGGTGGATTTTACCTACAGGCTATGTTATGCTCAGTGAGAACAAAGGAAATTTGGAGTTGGACAAAGGAGTTGGAAAAGGTCAGGTTTTGCATGATGGGTTTAGCTTTTAAGACAATAGCGTGGCCGGTGCATTAACAGCCCAATACAAAAGAGTGGCTTGGCTCTTGGCTGAGTGGCTTTGTGTAAATCCAAGCAGAGCAGAGCTGGTCTGCAGGGAGGTTTTTCCCTAAAGCAGTGGAGAGGCTTAAATTGCCTGCCTGAATGGGGTGTTGGAATGTACAGTCATTAACGGCCATGCACGTATGTGCTCGTCCAGGGGACCTCTGCAAACACGTGGAACAGGGTGGCAGAGAAAGGTCAAGCAAAGGCCAAATTATTTGATATTAAAAGGATATCTAGTGCTCTCACCAGACATATCATAACCGTGATAACAGAAGACAACATTTGCGTGGGAGTATCTTTCCTGGCTTCAAGGTTTTCGTTGCTAAAAGTTAACACTCTGCTGGAACGCTTCAAGCTGTGTGAGTAAACTCTGCTGTATGGTGATTTTTAAACACCTGACTGTGGTGAACTGTCTTTTTGCCAGAGTTCAGTGCTGGAGGGAAATGCTACCGGGGTTTTTGTGTAGCTCCCATTATCCACCATTCCTCTGACAGTTTCCACATGGGTCAAGAAGAGGAGTGCCCTCTGCTTCCACTGAGATCCCTCTAGGCCAACAGAATTACAACAGAAACAACTTTTGATGCAAAATGTAGGCTCATGATCCTAATGTAGTTTTCTTTTCCTGTATGATTTTAACACTTTGCCTGATGAAAAAGCCTATAGAGCTTCAAAAGCTTGCAAAACTAATTTTTGTTTGTTTGTTTAGTTGCCACTCCCCTTAAGGTATCACTACTTTGGATTTTGTTGCACTTTGCTGCATGGCCAACACAGCTACCTCTAAGTATGTCTTAACCCTGTACTCCCATGTCTGGTAGCTGCACAGACCCATATTCTTCTCTTATTGTCATCACCTATTGATGCTAGCAAGATATTTGCTGAAGCCAGAAAGAGCCTGGTATGCCAGAGCTAAGAGGAGTAGATAGTTGGACACAGAAATGCTATTTTCAGTGAGGCACCTACCACAAAGATTTTCTTTTTAAAGGAGTTTTCTGGATTGAAAATAGAACATGGAAACATTAGAATCATAGAATCATAGAAATGTAGAGCTGGAAGAGACCACATGGGCCATCCAGTCCAACCCCCTGCCATGCAGGAACACACTCAAAGCACTCCCAACAGATGGCCATCCAGTCTCTGCTTAAAAACCTCCAAAGAAGGAGACTCCACTACACTCCGAGGCAGCATATTCCACTGCTGGACAGCCCTGACTGCCAGGAAGTTTTTCCTGAAGTTCAGGTGGAATCTCTTTTCCTGCAGCTTGAATCCATTGCTCCTTGTCCTGGTCTCTGGAGCAGCAGAAAACAAGCCCTCGCCCACCTCTACATGGCATCCCTTCAAATATTTAAACATGGCTATCATGTCCCCTCTTAACCTTCTCTTCTGCAGACTAAACATACCCAGCTCTCTAAGTCTCTCCTCATAGGGCATGGCTTCCAGGCCCCTCACCATTTTGGTCGCCCTCCTCTGGACTTGCTCCAGCTTGACCATGTCCTTCTTGAATTGGGGTGCCCAGAACTGGACACAGTATTTGAGATGAGGTCTAACCAAAGCAGAGTAGAGTGGTACCAGTACCTCCCTCGATCTAGACACCATACTCCTATTGATGCAGCTGAGAATTGCATTGACTTTCTTGGCTGCCGCATCACACTGCTGACTCATGTTCAACTTGTGGTCTATCAAGACTCCTAGATCCTTTTCACACGTACTGCTATCCAGCCACGTGTCCCCCATCCTATATTTCTGTATTCCATTTTTTATACCTAAGTGTAGGACCTTACACTTCTCTCTGTTGAATTTCATTTTGTTAGCCTTGGCCCAGCTCTCCAATCTATCCAGGTCATTTTGAATTTTGATCCTGTCCTCTGGTGTATTAGCAACCCCTCCCAATTTGATGTCATCTGCAAATTTGATGAGCATTCCCTCTATTCCTTCATCCAAGTCATTGACAAAAATATTGAACAGCACTGGGCCCAGGACAGAACCATGTGGCACCCCACTAGTCACTTCTCTCCAGGATGAAAAGCAGCCATTCGTGATCACTCTTTGGGTTCAGTCGGTCAACCAATTACAAATCCAACTAAGAGTAGCCCTGTCCAGCCCGCATTTAACTAGCTTCTTTGCAAGAATGTCATGGGGAACTTTGTCAAAGGCCTTACTGAAACTGAGATATTCTATATCCACAGCATTCCCTCCGTCTATCAAGCTAGTAACTCTATCATAAAAAGAAATAAGATTAGTCTGGCATGACTTATTTTTGAGAAATCCATGTTGACTTCTCGTGATTACTGTTAGGAAACAAATGTTAATATTAGGCTTCCTTTCCCAAGAAGCCAATGTCTGTCCTTTGATGGATGATAGGGAATATATCTGAAACTCAGGTGCAAGAGGGATTGATGCATTATGTTATCCATGCTGGGAACTGCTGGTCATTCACTTGGTACAGAGCCTGCACTGTGAAGCTGATGAAGTTACAAACCACCCCCACATTTACAAACAAGAGATATAGCTGGTTGAGGAGAGGTGAAGGCATTACCCTTCCAAATAAGAATTTTCCCTCCTCCACTCTGTGACATTTTCCTTCAGTCCCTAAATTTCTAACATTTAAGAGAGTGAGATGCTGAAAATCATTCACCCCCGGAATTTTTATATATGCTGTGTTCATATTTCCTTGGTAACTTTGCCTACCTCTTTCCTTTGGGTGTTGAAACTGTATTTCTAAATGCTCACCTGAAGTTTTACAACAAGAAATTGATACAATGCTAAAAATTTTCAGGATTAAAGGAAAATTTCATTTGGGGAGGCACAATTCTTATTTGCATGGGCAATGCCCACATTTTGCCCTCCTCCTTTCCATGGTTACACCAATGGTACTAGCACTACCAAGCCTCCCAGTAAAGGATAGCGGTCATTTCAACCAGGGCTATTAAGCATATTTTTAGGGTCTGAGACCAGCATGATGTAGAGAGTCTTGCTGCTGCTCCCTAAAAGGAGATATGCACATAAAAGGCTGTCATATTAGACTTAGCAAGTTCTGACTCAGGCACTTCCAGGCTCTTTTTTGCCTGGAACATCCTTTTAAATGATTTGGGTGAAGAAGTAGAGGAGATTTCATCACATTTACAAGTGACACCAAACTGGAGCAAGTAGCTAATATTTCAGAAAACAGAATCAGGACTCAAGATGGGTTAAACAGATTGGAGAACTAGGTCAAAAGAAACCAAATTAATCTCAACAGGGATAGATGTAAAAGTTCGCATTCAAGCAGGAAAAATCTCTGATCTTGTGAACCCTGGCTCCTCTGCTCTACTGCTTACTTTCTGCTCAGAAGTAAACCCCACAGAATTATACTGAGAGCAATAAGTGCTGGTGATGAAAAAGAAAATTTCTTAAAGACTGGAGACCATGCTGTTGTAGGACTGGATTAACCATGAAAAAAGAATACACTCAGCGTGTTGTCTTCCGTTCTGTGATAATATTGGGGCCTGTACTAGATTTCCTTTAACCTAAGTGTTCCTATAGAGCAAATTTAAGGAAAATAATACCTACTGACAGTTAAATAAACTATCTCACAATGCACTTCATTACCTTTCAGTGCTTCTCAGAGTACAAAGAGATGTGTTATTAAGTTGTGAATGGCTGTTGAGAAAGTATAAATGTCTATTGCAGAAGCATTGTAATGCATAATGAAAACAAGTGGAGTTAAGGTTTCCTACTGTACTGAGCACTTCAGCATGTATGCCTGTGCCATAGTAATGGCTCTGTTGTCATGGCTTACCACAAACCTCAGCCTGAGCAGCCCACTGTGAACACAGCATCATCAGATACATTGCTTATAACTATGATTCAGTTAACATAAAACTTTTGGGTTTCAGGTGTATTTAGGGCCTTCCATGATCATTCAGACTCCAAAATACCAGGAAACTACAGCTTCTAGGGGCCAAGCCATTGTACGTATGTTATTTACACAAATGCTTCTTAAGCTGTCTGATGTGGAAGACCAGCATAGTTTCCCCCCTCCACAAATTCACCAGGGACCAGTGCCACATTTATGACAGAAGGAAAAATAAGACTGTTTCTTTCAGTCCTGGAATTTCATCATAGATCAGCAGCCAATAATCTGTGGACTAGCACTGGTTTATAAACCACCAATTTGAGTAGTACTGTTTTACACTGCATTTAGACAATGCTCAACATGGTATGATATCCTATGTGGTAGTTAGTTCCAGTTTCACCACAACCTTGGAGCTGGATAGACATTAGTGGCAGAGTGGAGGTCAAAGTTGCAAATTTATCTTTTCACTAGAGTCTACAATAGAACTGAATTTACCATTCTACATCATAAATGTCCTACTGGCAGTTGATACCTTCCACATAATAGAATTGGATAGAGTTTGAAATATCACATATCTATGAGAAAATAAATATCAGTTGAATACCAAAATCAGAATCATGACAGAGTATTTCTAATTTCTGTTCATGATAATGGTGTATGCACTGTCCATATTGTTGGTGTATACATTGAAGCCCCTCTGACTGTAAAATGGCCATTTCTGCACAGGGTAAGTAAAACAATGCAGTGTGTCCTCCATGGAGGCTGTCTGCACCTTGGAGCGGATTGGGTCTGGACTACTTACCATAGATTTGCACCTCAGTCCACTCCGGAATGACCCCAAGTGGTCCTCCAGCATGTTTTTGAAAGACCTGATTTTTCCAGTCTTTCAAAATGCTGGAGCGTGCCTTTGCATGCCTGCTCTCTGGTGCAGATTCGCAGGCTCACACCAATGCGAGCCTGCGATCTGCAGAGGGCAAACTTTAGGCTGGTGAGCCTCAGCGGTTGGTCGAGACCCACAACCAACCAGAAGCCCCCATTTTGGACACTGGAGCAGTGCGGATCTACGACTACGCACTGCTCTGTCTCACCTTGGACCAGACCGGACCCCCAGAAGATCTAGTGAGTAGCGGCAGGGAGTGATTCCCTTGCCGTGTGCAGAAATGGCCAATATAAACAATATTTTTGTCCTACCTTTACAAAATTAGCCAAAATTTTAGGTGTGAGATCAACAGGAAAAAAATAGAGAAAACACATTTCTTATCACTTATCGTGCACTAAGCAAAGGGTTGGCCTATACAACCTACCAAGGTCCCTTTCAGTCATCTCATTCTATCTAGCTTGTACTCATATTTCAAGTTAGGGTGTTCAAGCCCTACTAAAATGGGTACTGTTTGGGAGCGGGAGCAGAATAAACCTCTGAACTTTTCTCAAAAATAGAAGTTGAATTTACTTTACAGTATGAAAATATTCATGGTAAAGATGAAATACATAGACAGCTTATGTTTAACTACAACAGTGAGGTGAAGTGTTCAAATGTACTGTTTCCTCTTTATGTTGTAAGACAGTTTCTGGCCTATTCTTGTTAGAATTATCTTCAGAATTTAAACCATCCCTTCCTGTCTCTATGTTAAGCAGTCACACCTACTCCCATTCTATATCCCCTTCTTCCCATACAGTAATTAACTATTGCAGGAATAAAGATTAACTCCATAGCCTAAAATAAGCTGGAAAGTCATACGTACAATGTTTTTAAAACTGTAAATGCTTTAAAGAGAGCAATAGATTCAAACTACAAGAAAAGAGATTCCACCTAAACATTAGGAAGAACTTCCTGACAGAAAGAGCAGTTTGACAGTGGAATATTCTGGCTCAGAGTGTGGTTGCATCTCCATTGGAGGATTTTAAACAGAGGCTAGATGGTCCTTGTGGTATCTTCAAACTCTATGATTCATTCTATGATTTACTACTGCTAGGCAGAGAACACATTACACTTGGCACAACAAGCCTAGCACAACCAGCTCATGCTATACTGACACAGCAACCAAGTAGCAAAATCTCACCCTTTCCAAATACATGGATTATAAACAGACTCACAAAAGTCAGGGCCCTTCATCATACCAACACACATACACACACACACAGAACCAATCATATGGCGATTGAAAACTGCCCTCTGGGAGGAGCAGAGGAATGATGTACAAAGGAGGCATTCAACAATATTTTTTTTGAAAAGTAACAAACTAATAATCCTAGGTTATACGAGTATATGACATCAATAGAATTCTGGCTTAAGTTCTGAAGGCTGTTTGTCTAAAGGAACCTATTTCTTATTCTTCCTACTTCAAAATAAACACAGGACATCATCAAACCAACTTTCTTAAAATCCTCAATTTTAGATTGATCTGGTCAGCCATTTTATGGATATAAACTAGGGGTGGGCAACTACAGTGTGTCCAGTTTTCCATTCTCAGGACAGCATTGACTAATAAAATCCCTCCTCCCCGCCTCAATGGAGCTGGCAGGGAATTTGTTTCTAGTTCTGACAAATTTACATTTTATATATACTAAATGTGGTGGAGTTACCTTATTCAAACAGGGACACCCTATTTAACAAGAGCAAGTGTACTATAGTGGTTTGAGTGTTGGACTACCACCTTGGAAACCATGCTTCCATTCCCTGCTCAGCCATGGAAACCCACTGGATGAACCTTGGCCACATCACACACTTTCAGCCTCAAAAAACTCCATGATAGTTTCACTTTAGGGTCTCTGTAAGTTGGAAATGACTTGAAGGCACACAACATCATGACCCTATTTAATAGGTGCATAATTGCTACTGCGAGCTTGTAGGAGAGGAAGTTTACCCCTCCCTTTTTGGCCAAGAAAAAAAAAAAAGAATGGTTTGGGGAGCCTGTCAAAAGCCACACAAATGTATTTAGAGACATCATTATAAACCATAGAACAAAGGCTGGCAAAGTGAGGCCTGTGGGTTGCATGTGGTCCTTGAACCCCACTTTTGTGGCCCCACCAGTCACCTTGAAGCCTCTTGATCTTGCAAAAAAAATCACAGAGGTTAAACTTAGTAGAAAGCCCCTCAAATGCATGAAAACAAACCAACCTCCTCCTACATTAAGCATCCTATGACCCCCTGTCAACCCCCTTGAGTTCATTTTCCTCTGCAATGTTTCTCAAAGCAGTGAGAAGTGGGTGCCAACCCCCACATAATTGTCCACAGCTGCTATATAGAAGCTACTCCTACCATTTCTGCTTATAATGGTAGAACACGATTCATGTAACTTACCCTCAACATAGGGACTGCAACTACAGACATATGATTAGGTGACATTGTGCTTAGAAATACATGCAAGGGGCTGTTATGTCCTCTTTTCTTTCTGCTAAAGAGAAAAAATGGTAGTAAATTTTTGATGGATTGCTGTGTGCCACAGGAAAAAAAATCTTTTGATGCTTTTAGATTTCTAAGTATTCTAAGTATTTCTAAGTATTCTTTTCCCCCTTCTGCCCCCAGCCCACACCTTACAACTGGAGGAAATATTCTTCATCAGCATTGCAAAAACTTGAAATGCCAAGGCTATGCCAAGTTGAGCTCATGTAATTTGCATTCAGGATTTTTGTATTCAATTAGCTCTTAAAGCATTTGATTATCACTTAGGCCTTTTACTGATAAATGGAGTTCATTCACTGGAATGTGCTAATGAATTCATTTGCATTCAGTCCTCTTAATGAAGAAGAGGAGGCTAAGAAGCCGCTATCTTAAGTCTGGACATCTGCATCACACATGGGTTTTGCAGAGAACAGCTCCAAGGCAAAGATGTAGACTAGCCGCTGTTGCAGCCAGGAGCAGGGGATTATCACTCTTTGCAAAGGCTTGTTGTGATTTTCCAGGAGGAAACATTGGGTCCCTAGACTGCTCAGAAGGATTTCACTCACATTTCTCTTTTGTCAAACGTCCACACACACACACACACATATATATATATATATTAAAATTGTTCTAAGCCTTTGCTGTTAGGTTCCTAATTAAGTGATGAAGTGAAATGAGCTGTATTTTTTGGCAACACAAGATACTATTGTGGCACTGGCTTTTCAATAATAAAAGCAGCATCTTATAATGTTTCCTTTAAAAACCAAGGATTGAGCCTAGATCAAATAGCAAGTGATGCCTTTGAAGCCATTCCTAATGCATTCCTTGGAAACAGGAAAATGATAACGGTTTGATTTACTTGGCATTGCTATGCATGTTGGTGGAAATCTGTGCCTCTTATCTGCATAGGGAGAACTTAATTTACTGAGAAGGATGTACACCAGTTTCTCATTTCCTTCTGTCTGTCATTTATAACTGAACACAAGCAATATATGTGCCCCAACCAAGTCTACCATTGAGAAAAAAGAGATCTTTCTGAAACAAGGAAAAAGAGCTCATTGCTGAATAGCAGTGGACAACAATTCTCAGAATTCCCCCAAAAGTAGTCATGTTGACAGGAGATTCTGGGAGCTACTGCTCAAAAAAGGTGCTTGTCCAAGCTCTGGTTCTGAGAAAAACAAGAACGTTTCATATTCCTAGTATTCCATCTAGATTTTGCTCCCAAAGTGCCAATAAAAGTTAGGCAGTATTCTCCAATGGACAAGATATCTCTCCAAATTTATTTGGCCCACTCAGAGTCAGTCAGACTGAAATGGCCACCTAAGGTGACAGAGCTAGGATAACATGAAAGGGCAAAGGATTGTTAGTGAATTGATCATTACTTTTTTAAAAAACAAAGTGGGCAGAAAGGTGGTTGTGGATTTATTTATTTTTTTGCCTCACCTGCAAAAAAAGAATGTTGTTTTAGGTACTTAGCTTCCCTGCAGAAGCCCTGGAAGCACAATGGCTGCACTTCCTGCCCCAGCACAGCCTAGGAAACTACCCAGCTGTGCTGCAGCAGAAAGAAATGTGCCCCTCACACTTCCTGGAACACAGAGGCAGCTGGTGCGGAGAGGAGTGCTCCGGTTGCACTCCCTTCCTGGAATTGCTGACACCAGAATCCATACGGGATGTGCAAAAAAAGGGCATAAGAGGTTATACGAATGCCATCTTTTAATATCTGAAGGGATATCATGGAGCAAGCTTTTTTCTACTGCTTTTTTCTACCACAGCATTAATTGATGGATTCAAATTTTAAAAGATTCATTAAACATTTGATTGGAAGAGCTGTTCAACAGTGGAATAAACTGCCTCAAAGCATGGTAAACTTTCTTTCTTTAGAAATGTTTAAACAAAAATTAAATGGCATTTCTTTGGGAGTGCTTTAGTTGTACATTCCTATATGGCTACACTAATATGGTTCTTGTGACACCTTTCAGCTCTATGATTCAGTGAAAATATCATGAGCTGGCCTGAAACCAGTGGCCCTAGATGCGCAGTAGTTAATATGGGATATTTGAAAGGAAACTATTCAAGAAATTAAGGATAAATTTAGAGGGTAGTGAACAGTTGTGCCAGAGTAGCAAGAGCATCCAAGAATTTTTTAAACACTGTAGCACAGAAAGTTTCTGGGACCATACAGAAGTCCTAAAATAAATACCCAAATATATCACTTTAGTGAAAAGAGAGATATAAGAACTGCTAGAAGTCTGTCAACGAAAAATGTCTATGTCCAACTTCAGCAGTAGTGGGAAAGAACAAAAGGAAACACATCCATAGAATGAAGAAAGAACTTGACTGGGGTGGTTGAAAATATGGGAGTGATTCATGAGCTTTGGTTTGCCTATCATGTTGCTCTTTTAAGATGTATATATAAAGATCTTCCTGCAAAGGAAAATAATTTTCTGAGAAATGGGCTTGGCAATTTCTGTTGGTCTTCTGGGGAATATTTTAAATTATGAATGTGTTGATTATTCATTTGTAATCTTGTAAACTCCAAACATCCACACTTTAAATATTTTGATATAAGAATGAAGGTATATTTTGAGGAATTTTCCATTTTTCTTTCTTACAGAGCAACTTGTGTTGTTGAAAATACAAGTATTTGTCACTTTAAAGTGGCTTAAGAGGACCTTTATGGTAAAACTACAAATTCTAGAAAATTACACTTTGATTGTAATGTAAATGTTTTATGGGTGCCAAGCATGTCATTCTGAAATTAGCACTTTATACACTTAATATATTTCCAAGTAATATGTCCAGTAGCATACATTTGGTTTTATCCAGTGAAGTCAACCTACCAACAGAATGATATCTCCAATGGAACAGATTCCCATTCTTAGCTGCTCCTTCATCTGTTCCAGCAATTCCAATATCTCTCCAGAACAGATAGTGAGGTCAAACAAAAACATCCATTCTGCTCCATCATGAATGGGTATGTGGTCAAACAAAGTTGGATATCATCCATAGATTTATAAGGCACTAGCATATATACCCGACGTTGCTTGGGATTTTATTTTCTCATAGGTAGTATTTGTTAGTAAGATTTGAGATCCTGTGTCTCTAATCCCCCAAACTGTCTTGTCCAGTACCTGTAACTCTTCCTCATATTTCCCAATGCAATCTGTATTCAGAGTTATTAACATACACAGATTGGGTTCTTGAGAGAATACAGTTTCTTCATCCTTACTGTTAGGCCTCATCTCCATAGCAACCAGTCTATTCAGGACAGTCACTGTTGACTGAGGCCCAAGAGCTCTCTGGCTAAGAATACTAAAGGCCCCTTCCTAAACTGCAAACCCCAGGATTCCATAGAATATTCTTAGGCAGCCAATCAAATGAGGTCTTTGCCTGACACAGACAAACTGACTTCTATATATTAGGATTTGTGTTTTTTGTTGTCATTGTGTGCTTTCAAGCAATTTCTGACTTTTAATGCCCCCAAGGTGAAGCTGTCATGGGATTTCCTTGGTAAGTTTGTTCAGAGGGAGCTTTCCCTTGACCTCCTCTGAGCCTGAGCCTGCCAACATCATCCAGAAGATTCCATGGCTGAGCAGGAAATCGAAACATGGTCTCTCAGTGTCCTTATCCCATACTCAGACCACATCACCACACTGGATCTCATTTGTGCCTATCAGGCTTGACTCATTTTCTAAAATGCTTGTCACATATAGGTAGGCTTTGGGTGGGAAGAGAAGACAAAGGCCTTTTCTGCGCGGGGCTTTTAAAATGGTGCAGAGCATCCTCCAGGGAGGACGACTGCACCTGGGAGCGGACTGGGTCCAGACTACTTTGTGTAGTTCCGGACCTCAGCCCGCTCTGGAACGACCCAAAGTGGTTGTTCAGCATGCTTTTGAAAGACTGCTTAAAACAGGTCTTTCAACAGCACGGAGCACACCATTCCGTGGCCGCACTCTGGTGCAGATTTGCAGGCTTGCACCACTGCAAGCCTGCAGATGTGCCAGAGTGGGCTTAAGGCTGGCAAGCTTCACTGGTTGGTGGAGAGCCTCTACCAACTGGAAGCCACCATTTTCATCCCCGGAGCAGTGCAGAGCGGCAGCCACAGACTGCTCTGGACCAGCCTGAACCCACGGGTGGAGCACACAGGTCCGGTGAGTACCAGCATGGGGTGATTCCCTCGCCCCGTGCGGAAAAGGCCAAAGACAGAGACACCATCTATTGCATGGAAACAGAATACCATGTCAATGGCTCTGGACGCAGTCACTCATTAATCTCTCATGAAGAGTAAAATTGATGAGCTGTGATGGTGGTAGAGGTGATGTTGCTGCAGTTTGACTAAAAAGACCTCAATAGTGCAATTTTCAGCATTAACAAGAAACCTTTTCCTGCAGTTGCATCAACAGAATTCTGTAATATGGAGATACATAATTGTGATTGCTTGATTTGAATATACCAATACAGACAACACCAGTAATTTCCCATTTTGTATTAACCAAAAATAACCGTTATCCAAAGCAAAACTTTAGGATACCATGGAGAGTCGCCCAGATTATCTTTGGTTTCTGTGCCCAAAGTATATGATTTGACTTTGAGCCAGGCTCAGAACAGCTAAATTAAATTTTCACAGATATCATTTGAGCTATCTGGTACTCATCATCCATCTATCCATCCCTCCTTTTATTTATACTCTGCCTTTCTCCCAGACTCAAGGTGGCTTACAAAAGGCAGAAAAATACAATAAAAGCACATAGACTTAAATATATATGAAAGCTGGGATTAAAATTGTTGCTAACTACTGATAGGTAAGGAAACCTTGCTGTTTCAGTATTTTGATCAAATTAAGACTTGCGCTTAGCCAATGAATCTTAGCACAGATATTCTTTCATAGATTACAAAAGCCTGTAGCATTAAGGGGGAAAGTGAAATGTGAGATCTATCTAACCAAAATTAAGCATCTACATCTAACCCTTGTTACCCTAAAAATCTGGGGGTCCCAGAGGGACTCCTCTGTATGCTCCAAACGATGGAGAAAGTAAACTCAATGGAGCACAAGCAACAGCAATGCGAGAGGCAGGGTAACCTAACGAGATCTTTTACCCAACTTTTAAGGGGGTCAGGCTCAGTCAGAAATCACACAAGAAGGTCCAATGAATGACTTTATTGAATAGTAATAGTTCACACTAACGCAAACACGCATCCATGCATCCAAGGGCTAATAGAAATAAAGAGTGGAAATAAGATAGAGGGATTGTTGAGGGATTCGCAGTTTGGGTGATACTGCACCTCTTCCTGAAGTCCTTGGTCTGGGAAACAGCGATCGAACAGCAGCTCAGCGAAGAGATGCTGAGGAGATCACGCAGTTGTTGGGGGGGAGGGACCGATCAGTTGGTATGACCAGGAGGCATCATACTTCTCCTTGCCTCACCTTTCTCTCCTAATTAGTTGTCAATGTCAGGCGGCAGCTTAAGCAGACACAGAGGCAGGAGCTGAGTTTATGGCTTTAGTAACAAAGAAATCAAGAGGTTACATCACCAAAACAAACATTCGAGTCCCAGTGGCAGCAAACTCAGACAGCAAGGAATAGCCTGGAACAGAAAGCCCATGACACAGGATGCAGATTCCCGGTTGGTAGACACTTGTTGCCCCGTGCCCACCTCCCACAGCGTCTGTCTTAAATTCACAGTCTTTAGCCCAACTGGGGATGATCAAATGTCCATTGGCCCAGCTCACAGCTGGAGCCCCTCAAGACTTCAGGGCCGATTCATCAGACGCTTCTCTCGCAGCCGCTGCAATCTCCGAACCGCCCCCTTCTCCAGCTGCCTCTGGAGGAACGTGGGGGGAGGGTCTGCTGCAAACTCTGGGCTGGAGTCAGACACAGCAGCCTCTGTCGAGCCAGAAGCACTGGTCTCATCTGCTGCAGGTATTGGCTCGGGATCTGAGCCTGGGGGGGCTGTGGGGTCGCTGGCAGGCTCCTCCCTGGACCCTGAAGAAGCCCCTCTCCTGAAGGCCCCTCCAAGGGATTCTCCCCCGGCTGGGAGTCCAAGTCTAACTCAGAGTCCCAGTCTGAATCGGCAGCACGCTCAGCCTGGCTCATGACACTAGCCCCAAAACAAAGTCTATTTGTAGGAAAAATTTTACTTTGAAGTCAAATCCTTTCCCGGGGAAAACAAACAGGGACAGAAAAGGAAAACAACTCCACACCTGGCATTTCTCGGATATCAGAAGATAACAAGGTGTCATCCCAGTAACAGAATCTTCCTCCACTTTGAGGCTATGGTGTGAGTTTCTGGAGATGGATTTGATAAGGTTTTATTGCTTCCAGTGCCCAACTTTCCGGGAACATTTTTACTCCCTTCAAGTGGACTCTTTAAAGGTTAAGGACCTTTTGTCCACCATGGGTTATTATAACATGAGGTCTCCTGAGGCTACGTGACTGGGGATTTTACTGGCCTGACCTGGTTCATTTGACCGTACGACCGTTATTGCCTACATGTGCATTCGGGTGACCTCTCTGGTGGGTTAGATTAATTTTATATCAAAGTTGTAGACTCCGGGACAGGGTTTACCAAGGGGGCAACACCCTGTTATCCAAGGCTTTCCAAACTTCTCATGTTGATGACACATTTTTTCAGCATGCATCATTTTGTGACACAGTAATTCAGTAAGTGGAGGCTGCCTCCACCTGGGCCTGGCCTGCTGCTTTCACCCTCACCGGGGTCTTCCTCAGCCTTGGGGAAGTGGCAGCCCCTCCAGCCGTTACGTTCGTATGACACACCTACACACTGCTGCTGATGCACTAATGTGTCATGACACACAGTTTGGAAAGCTCTGCCATCAGTGAATGAGTTTAGTACAAGTGGGGCTGGTGAGAACTGGGGAGCTGCTACAAATTACCAGGGATGTATAGTCCAGTAGGGGACCCTGCCCCCACCTATGTTGCATGTGTTTTTGCCTTTGTTGGTAATATCACTATTGATTGTTTTCACATTCATTGTAAAATCTGTGCATTTCAAAGAAAATAAGTATATGCAACATTTTGTATTTCAAAATGCTAAAGGTTTTTAGCTAGTCTAACCATGTTGTAAGAGAGAATAGGACTGGGGGTCAAGCAAGGGAAAAGAAGCTGTAGGTGAGCAAAGGGATGTGGTAGTGCCAGGAAGTGTGGGGAAAGGAACAAAAGGAGTGGGAAATGTAAGTAGCCATCATAGGTTTTTTAAAAAAGGCCTTTTGGTGGGATCAGTTAGAAACAGAGACTGAGAGTGACCAGTCTACTGTTGTCTCAGCTGTGTAGAACAGGAGCAGTGTTTCAGATTAAAAATATGTTTAATTGAGGCCTTGGTTGTACTTTCACTTTGTAATCCAATGATATAATAGTATTTCGTTACTTTAGGATGTTCCTTTAGGATGATGGTCTGTTATTTTATCTCTGTCTTCCTGATATGGCTATGTTACAAGATAAATAGACATATCCTCCAAAATACAATATTCTACTTAAGTAAAAATTTCAGTACAGAGACCCATTAAAGCAGACATGTTGAGACATTTTTTTTCTTACTGAGGATGACAAAATCTGCACATCAGCAATATTTTTTACATTTGTGCTCTTGTGTCCTTCTGGAGAGTTGCTACCAATCATGGTGCATGCCTCCAGAGGGCTCCATTTGAATACAGGTATCCACTTCACAGTTAACACTCTAATTTTAATCAGGTTTTTCTAAGCTAATTTTAATTCTCTTCTAACTGTTCGTATCAACCTGAAAACTTTGCACATACCATGAAAATTAGCCATATTCTTTGGGTAGGGGGTTCAGGTGGTAGGGAAATATAAAACTGATGTAGTTTTCCACAGTAAATCAAAATGCAGTATTAAAAGTCTTGAAACTTTCTCAGACTTTTGAGTATTTCATCAGTTACTGATTATGTGTGCTAGAATATTTCAGCATCAGAACTTTTTGACATGTTTCTGCTGTTGTGCTACTGTAATAATTTAGATTGGACAATTTACTCTAAATGCTTCCAATTGCCATGGCTGATCTTGAACTCTGTATGGTTTATACAAGTATTTCATTGTTGTTCAGTATATTCCCCCCACTGTACTGATTTTTTTACAGAAAAGCATGTTTGTGTCCAAGTGGGTGTATAGGTGTCTGTGTTACCGAGACAATATTTGGGAGACAAAAAGTTTGCAGCATGCTTTGAGCCATTATCCCTGCAGCTTTTGGGTGGAGACTTAGTATGTCAAGCCCCTATTCCCATGATATCATAGAATCATGGAGCTGGAAGAGACCGCAACAGCCATAGAGTCCAACCCCTTGCTATGCAGGGACACACACTCAAAGCACCCCCAGCAAATCACTATCCAGCCCATGTTTAAAAACTTCCAAAGTAGGTGATTCCACCACACCCGAGGCAGCATATTCCACTGTCAAACCTCTCTTACCATCAGGAAGTCTTTGCTGATGTTTAAGTGAAATCTCTTTTCCTATAGTTTGAATCTATTGCTAAGTGTCCTAGTCTCTCGAGCAGCAGAAAAGAAGCTTGCTCCATCTTTAACATGACATCCCTTCAAATATTTAATCATGGCTATCATGTCACCTCTCAATCTTCTTTTCATCTGGTTAAACATACCTAGCTCCATAAGCCATTCCTCATAGGGTATGGTTTCTAAGTGAGATCTAACTAAAGCAGAATAGAGTGATATTATTACTTCCCTTGATCTTGACACTCTACTCCTATTGATGCAGCCTAGAATTACATTGGCTTTTTTAGCTGCTGCATCACACTGTTGACTGATATTCAGCTTGTGGTCCACTAAGACCCCTAGATCCTTTTCACACATACAGGAGTCACCCATTCTATATCTGTCCTTACAGACTGTCTGTTTAATGATCTGCTCTAGGATCTTTCTTGATATTGATGTCAGGTTGACTGGGCACTAAAGGTTTGGGTCTCCCCCCCATTTGAAGAGAGGAACAACATCTGCCTTCCTTCGGTTTGCTGGAACTACTTCAGATTTCCATGAACTCTCAAGGATTATTGTCAGTGGTTCTGAAATGACTTCTGGCAGTATTTTTAATACCCTTCATCTGGCTCTGGTGATTTGAATTCATTTAGAGTAGCCAGGTATTCTTGTACTACCTCTTTACCTATTCTGTGCTGCTTTTCCCCTATTGCATCATCTGCTCCATTTTCTCCAGGTTGAACACTGTTTTTCTTTTGGGAGAAGACTGAGGCAAAGAAGGTTTTGAGTAGTTATGCCTTTTCTCTGTCCCATTACCACTTTTCCTCACAGCAGCTCTGCCATCTCCTTGTTTCTCCTTTGGCTACAGACATAACCAAAAAGCCTTTTTTTATTGTTTTTAACCTCTCTAGCAAGTCTGAGTTCTTTCTGCACTTTAGCTTTTCTGACTTTTTCCCTATACATGCTGGCTATTTGTTTGAGTTCTAATTTGACAATTTCCCTCTTTTTCCATTTCTTGTCCATAGCTCTTTTAAATCTTTTTTTAAAAATTTTTAAATTTGTTATTATAAAAGAAGAGAACAAAACAAAAACACACCGTGATTAACATAAAAGTGAAAAAGGAAAAATTACAACAAAAAAGCTTACATTACTATTCCTTTCCAGATCCTTTATTGTATACTTATTCAACATATTGTATATCATATTGCTTATATATTTCTGTATCTAAATCTCATTCTCATTATTGTAACAATAATGAGTATAATTTCATTCTTAACTCTATCCTTTTCAACTATATTTAACCTACTGCTATTACTGAATATGATCTTATTACTAAACATATTAATACTAACACTAAATGTAAATCCAGACCCAATTATATTTCAGTTTACTCCACCTTCAAAATTGTAATTCTTCTTGTGGAGGTATGACACTTCCCTCTTTTATTAGAAACTTTCACAAATATCTTCCGCATTGCTTCAAAATCATTCCCTTTCATTATTTCTTTTTTTATCATAATTCAACATGTTAGCTTATCATTAATCACAATTTTCCACACTTCTTTATACTAATCCTTTATTTGAAAATCATCTTGAGTTTTCCATTTTCTTGATATAATTAACCTTGCTGCAGTTAATAAATTTATAATTAAATCCTTCACTGCCTGAGTACAATTAACCTTATCAAATATAGATAATAATGTTATACCCGGACATATTTGTACATTAATTGCTGTTATCCTTTTATCTTTTTAAACACCATTTGCCAAAATTTCTGTACACCTTCACAATTCCACCACATATTAATATATGTACCAATCTCTTGGCAGCCCCTCCAACACAACTTTGAATGATTCTTATCTATATAGTTTAATCTTACTAGTGTTAGGTACCATCTCCAGACCAATTTATAATAATTCTCTTTTATTCTTATGGATAAATTTTTTAAGTGGCGCTGATTCCAAATTTTTCCCCAGTCTTGGGTATCTATTTTTTGTGCTAATTCTTCATCCCATATTTTTCTAAGATATTCATCTTCATATATTGACAACATTAAATATTTCACTTGTGGTACCCTTCAGTATTTCATTTTCCTCCATATCATCTCTTTGTTTAATCATTTCTTCAAATTTAGTGTATTCTCTAAAATCTTTATTATTGCTTTTCCAATTATTATCTATATTTGATAAGGTTAATTGTACCCATGCAGTGAACAATTTAATTACAAATTTATTAACTGCAGCAAGGTTAATTATATCAAGAAAATGGAAAACTCAAGAAGATATTTCTGAAAAAGGTTCTAATAGAAGAGAGAAGTTTATTATCTTTTAATGCTCTCCATTCTTAAATTCAAGTCATACACATTGCTGCAAAGTAGACTTTAAGGTAGGTTAGTCATTCCAAGACCAACTAATTCTTAAATCTTAAATCTCACTCTGGGTTTCTTACCTCCCCATACAAATTTCAACAAATCTTTTTGTCATATTTTAAATGGGGTTTCTTTGGTCAAAATTTGAATCATCTGAAAAAGAAACAACATCTTTGGAAGGATGCTCATCTTAATCATGGAAATTCTACCCAATAGAGATAAATTCAACTTCTACCATTTTTACCATATCAGCCTTAATCTCTCTCCTGATCTTGTTGTAGTTGAACAAGTGAACGAATATATGATTAATTGGGCAAATTTTTTTGGATATAATATATCAGTGGACCAATGGGAAAAGGGAGATTAAAAATGTGCTTTGCTATCATTCACAGGAAAATTATTATAAAATGATGTTACATGGGTATCTTACACTAGGAAAGACTTTCTAAGATGCATAAAGAGATGAGTAATTCTTATTGGAAATGCCAGGATCATGTTGGATCTTTATACCATATATGGTAGACTTGCAATAAGGTGAAAGAGTTTAGAATAAAGAATGTAATTGAAAAAAATTTAAAATAAAATTAAGTTCCCAGAATAATTTTTACTTGGAATCTGGCAAGAGGATGATAAATGATAAACAACAACAGAGACTTATCCAGTATATGCTATTGGCAACAAAACTGGTTTTTGCAAAGAAGTTCCTACTTAAGATTTGTTGAATTAAGAAAAAGAAGGATTGCAATATGAGTGTTATAAGTATTATAAGTATTTTATTTAGTTTACTAGAGTAATTAAGAGAGAAGAATTTAGAGTTGAATTAAGAACTAGCAGATAATATATAAAGACACATTTATATAAAACAAATAAGAACAATTGCTAAATTTAGTAATATTTCTTTTTCATTTATCCGATTTGTGTTTTTCCAGAATTAATAAGGGTTGCAGTGATAAGAGCAGGAACCATCTTTTTAATTTTTTACATATGTGTAGTTTTGTGTTTCATAGTTTTGATTGATATTTAGAATTCTGTTGCTTAGTGATTTTTACCACTATATTATGCAATCAGTTTAGATTTGCTGTTGTATATATGTAGGATTTTTGGTGTTTTTCCTTTTCTTTCTCTTTTATCTATTATTTTCAGTTTTATGTTTATATAATTAATATAAATTTATAAATAAAACTAAAAAAGTCAAGGGGTCCTCCCAGAAACAGTTCACCTTCTGCTCTCTCAACAGCAAATGAGTCTAAAAAACAGAGGCAGTATTTATATGGAGTTCATACCTGCTATCTCTGTTAGGGTGGATAAACAAACCACACGTCACTGTATCCCCAGGTGAATGCAGAGCTGTCTTGAACCCTCAAACACAAGGTAGGAAGGTAGAAAAGAGAAGGAAAGAAAGAAAGACACACACACACACACCTTTGGATAAAGGATCCCTCCCAGGTAGGATGATTTATTCTCTCAGGCTTCCCTTCTTATACCATTTTTATGTTTACATTAAAGAATGCTTATAGAAAAGAAAGGATTCTTGCATCAGCATTAGCAGAGTCACAGCTTGAACACATGTTACATTCTATCTGACCCTTAATTTTCTGAGTCTACATGACCCTGTTACATCCTAGGTCATTCTCAAAGATATCTTTCACGTTAGCAGTGACCTTCTCTTTGCACATACTGGTTACCAACAGGAGCAGAGCAGAATAAATAGTTCCAAAGCAAGGTTGTTTAATGAGTTCTGAGTGTCTAAAGTACCAATTAATACCCACAGTTAGTTTTTAACACACATCAATTCTATATCAAATTACAGAGTGACAAATTTCAAGCCTAACAGCTTGATTCCCCAAGCAACTCAATGGTTCAGCCCATCTCCTTACACCATGTGCTCCAGCAGACCACAAGACGAGAAACAAACCTACTCACAAAAGCCTTTCTAAACTCACAGTCAAAAAGTTTACCATGTCCTCCCAGACAAAGCTCACTTTCTACTATCAACACAAGGATACAGCAAGAAAGACAGAGACAGCAGCTATACAGAACTAGTGGGTGCTAGGTCGACCCTCAAGCAAGTCCGAGACTCAGCAGAAGCCACATCATCTCAGACCAACTGCTCACAGAGAACACAGGGCCAGGAAAAAAAAAAACAGACCAAAACAAAAATATAATATCATAAAGTCTAACAGTCAGGGATGTCCTCGCAAGCAGAGCTCACCTTCTCTAATCTCAGGGACTGAAACTGAAAAACAGAGAGCAGTGATTTAGAAGTAGTGACCACAGCCACCATGCCCAGGAAAGTCAATGACTGAACAGAAGGCCCACTCCTTACACCAAGTGATCAAATAGAACACATGGTTAAAAAAAAAAAAAAACCCACACAAGTCTTGAAAAGACTGACAGTCAAAAATCAAAGGATGTCACCCCAGACACAGCCCACACACTCCACCCTCCTGGACTGGACCTTAAACACATAGATAGCAGTAAGATAGAGCTATTTCCTGCTAGAACAAAACAGTAGAAAGTCAAGACTGAGCAGGAGCCCCACCCCCTTAGAGATATAGGAGAGGACACACCCACAAACAACAACCACACCAACCTTTCAAGACTCCCAAATAATCAAGGGAGTACTCCCAAGAAGAGCTCACCTTTGCTTTTGCATCAACTACTCTGCCTGAAAGAGAGAGAGCACTGTTAGATAATGCTAGGGGCTGCTAACTCCACCACCGGTGAAATCAGTGACAGTGCACAAGCTCCTCCCCCATAGACCAAGTGCTCAGGGAGATCACACACCCCTGAACAAACTCTCCCAACACAAGCCTTTCAAGACTTAAAGGCCAATACTCAAGGATTCCCTTTTAACTGCACTTCGCCTTCTCCACTCTACTAAAGGAGTGACCCTGAAAGACAAGCAAAGCATTGATTCAGAGCTCTAGGTTGATAGCTCCATATCCACATCCAAATTAAGCAGTGATAGACTGGGTACCCACCCCCTGACATCAAGTCCAAAGGGAAAGCCCATGGCCAGAAACAAGAACACTGAAACACAGACTTGGAAAGACTTACACTCCAACAGTCAATGATGTCCTCCCAAACACACCTTACCTTCTCCTCTCACTTCACCGAATGAGCCTAAAAGACAGAGAGATTAGTTTTACAGAGCTACCCGTTTCTTGCTCCACCCGCAGAACTTCAATCTGCAGAAGCTGAGATATCTGACTCTAAGTTTCACACCTGCATATTGCTTAGTTTACCACCTTCTTTTGCCAAACAAAAGGGCATGCTTTAGTTTTTTGCAGAAGTGGATATAGATTACCATTGCTTATTCAAGAGACTCTGGACTTAAAAGGGCAATGGATAATTTACCTGAAAATATGTCAATTTTTAGAACAAGACCTGACTATAAAGAAAGGAGATGTTATGTATGTTCAAGGGCTAGGCACATTGCTAACTACTCTAGATTTAAAGGTGTAAAAGATCAAGGAGCAAATATTTCTATAGGAAGAACACTTTTAGGCCCTTTTCACACACATTTTTCTTGTGCGAGTGCCCCTTGAGCATCGCATGAATGGGAGTGTCGGTACGTACGATGCACTCCCACTTATGTGACGCTCAGGAGGCCAAAGCAGCATTTTCTTATTTTCGACTCTAAGCCAAAAATACTGCACAGTCGCACAATGCTTGCGGCGTCCTTGCACATTTACCTGTGTGCGGTGTGTCAGCAAGCCAGAGCGGTCGTGCTTCCTTCCCCCAGCGCAGCCTACAGCTCCCGGACTGCACTGCGAAAGGAAGGGGCGGGGCGCTAGTGCAATGGTCGTGCAACTGGCAAGCCAATGCAGGAGGCAGAAGGGCTGCCGTGAGCGGCTTGCGCAAACGGCTGCTCGCGTGAGCACCGCTCCCCACTGCCGCAATGAAGGTAAGGTGCGAAAAGGGCCTTAGTCTCCAGAGATACTCTAATCATCATGGAATCTTTAAATCAAATTGTGAAAGATCAAATAAAATGTACAAGCAAAGGTTTAACAATAGTATAAATTCACATAAGAATAATCACATATTTTATATATCTGATTACCAAGGGGTAAATGATAAAGGTCATTTTCTTCTTGACATTGGTATTTTCATTTATATTTTCAATTTAGAGAAAGCTTTAGCGAACTTGATACAGAAAATAGACAAGAGATATTATAAGCAAACCAGCAAAGATTAAATGGCCTGGGAACACAAACTGTGCCTTTAAGCGTTCTCACTTCTAAAAGTGAAGTGGTAAATCTTACTTTAACAAATGTTGCTTTTGTTCCTGATAACCTAACTAGTACTAGAAGGATAGTAAAAATGATTATACAGTAATACCTAACAGTGACTCCGGAAAACTTATCAATAATAGACCTGGTCTTGTACTTAAAGTTGATGAAAAAGACAGGTTTCAGTATATTATTGATGTTATTGATGATACTATAACAAATACAGAAAAGCCTGTATGTCAAACTAGGCAAAATGTTTGTGATCGTAATGTCTATCTGTACTCACAGCATGTGAAATTGGGTTGTGGGAATATGCAGAGTATTGAAAAATTATTGACAGAATGTGGAATTAATGTTATTAAATATAATAAAGCAAAAGAAAGATGTGAAATCTGTATAAAAGCAAAGGGGATAGCTCCTAGTTATACAGGACAATCTAATATATAGAATAAGGATTTTTTGGAAGATGTTTAATCAGATTTAGTGGATCCTATGCCATTCTCTGCAGGCAAGAATAAGTATTTTCTTACTTTTACAGAATCCGAGTGCAAATATAGGTCTATATATACTTAAAAGTAAAGATGAGACTCTTGAAAAATTTAAACACTATGTGGCTGCAGTTGTGAACTGATTTGGCAAGGCACCTTTAACATGCTTAACTGATAGGGGTGGAAGATATTATAATATAGATTTCAAAAGATTTATAGAACAGGAAGGTATAAAGCATAAAGTAACTATATCTCACTCCCCTCAACAAAATGGTTGTTCTGAAAAATTGAATTGAACATTACAGGAGATGTCTTGATCTATGTTAATGCAGACTGGACTACCTAAGTCTTTATGGGCTGAAGCGGTAGTTACAGCAACTTACTTACATAATAGAGTCTCTTGTAGAGTGACAGGCAAAACATCTTTTGAATTATGGTTTGGAAGGAAACCAGGTTTAAAGCATATAAAAACTTTTGGTGCTAAAGCATATTCTTACATTCCAAAAGAAAATAGAGGAAAACTTGATCCTTGAGCTGATATTGGAGTCATTGTTGGATATCTGGAAGAAAAGGGTATAGAATTTTGAACCCTAAGACCTTTGAAGTTAAATGTTGTAATGTTGTACATGTAGATGAAAGAAATACAGTGCAAGAGACAGTTGACTCTATAATGGCAACTGATCGAAAGTATGCAGATACTGTTTCACAAGAACTGGTCAGTTGATTACCGGTAGAGGATGCTGGTCAACCAGTAGTTCCACCTTCAGGAGATGTTACTAAAGCAGAAGGGGGAAGTAGGAACCAGACCATGTGAAAGAGAAATAAAAGAAAACTGTGAAACAGAAATATAAGGAACAACTACCATAAGACAATTAGATAGAATTAACAAAGGCAAACCTCCAAAGAGATATGGATTTTGTGAAAATTTACAAACAAGAAAAGAATCAGCAAATAGGAAAGAAATTAGTAAATTACCTTCTTTAGAAAGAGAAAAATGGATGTAAGCTATGGAGAAGGAATATCAATCTTTACAGCAAAATCAAGTTTGGACTCTTACAAAGTTACCTTCTGATAGAAAGGCTACTGGAAATAAATGGGTTTACAAAATTAAATACAATCCAGATGAGAATTCAGGTTGAAAAAGGTTTTTCCCAGAAATATGGAATTGATTATTTAGATACATTTACACCAGTTGTTAACTATACAACACTCAGGATACTCCTTAGTGTAGCAAGTTTCAGCAATATGTTTGTGGAACAATTAGATGTTAAAACAGCCTTTCTTAATGAGGATCTTTTAGAAGAGATTTATATGGAACAACCTGCAGAATTTCAAATGAAGGGACAAAAAATCTTGTTTGTAAACTCAATAAAAGTATATACGGACTTACGCAATCAGCCAAAAGTTGGTATGATAAATTAACAGATCTTCTATATCAACAAGGGTTTAAACAAGGAAAGGCTGATCCATGTTTATACATGAGACTTAAGGATGAACACTATCAATATATTTTGACTTATGTAGATGATTTATTAACACGTTGTCAACACAAGGAGGATATTGATGAAATAGCTAATAAACTAAAGATGGAAAGAGAGATTAAACAGCTAGGAGAAGTAAAATATTATCTTGGAATGGAAATTGAAAGACTTAATGATGGAAATTTTCTTCTAAGTCAGAAACATAAGATTATGGACTTTATACAGTCAGTTGGTATAAAACTGTAAAGCAATGAGTACACCATTAGAACCAGCTTATTTGAAACAAAAGGACAGACAATTACTTAAAAATCATGGTGAATATCAAGACACTATAGGCAAATCACTTTATCTGAGTAAAACCACAAGACCTGATATTGCGGTAGCAGTTAATATTTTAAATAGAAAAATGAATTCACCAAATCATTATGATTGGCAGGATATTTGAAAGGGACAGAGAACTTAAAATTAAAATAATTATCTTGTAAAAGTCCTAGACTAGTGGCATACATGGATTCTAGCTGGGGAGAAAAGTCAACAGATTAGAAATCAACTAGTGGATATCTGTTTTATTATGGGAACAATCTTATTGACTGGACCAGCAGAAGATAGAATATTGTGGATCAATCTTCGGCAGAAGTTGAATGCATATCAGCAGGAAATGCATGCAGTAAATTGGAATGGATTTTTAATTTGTTAAAGGACTTTGGCATCAGTGAACCTGTACTAATTGTAATGTTTGAAAATAACCAAGCCTGTATTACGATATGTAAAGGGAAAAGTACTAAGGCTAAAAGTAGAGCAATTGGATTGAAATGTCAATTAGTAAAAGATTTGTCTCAAAAGGGATTGATTGATTTTGAATACTGGTCACTTATGAAATAGTACCAGATACTTTGACTAAGCCATTGACGACACAGAAATGTATATATTTTTGTGAAATGTTGAGTATGTCAGAGTTCAACTCCCTGCCTGTGCCTTCCTGCCAGTAAGGGAAGGCAGGAGATAGTACTTTCCCAAGAGGAGGCGGCAGTGTGTGTCGGGGTGTCCAATGCAAACAATTAAGGAGAAATGCTGAGCTGAACCAAAGGTCAAATCCCAAAGGTCCAGAATGCTAAAGGTCACTCCAATAGGGTCGAGAGCCAGAACACAAGGGTCATGGGCTTGAAAAATAATTTGCTACAAGCAAACAGGAAGCCACACTGACCGACACATCATCGTTATTCATCATTGTTCTGTTTACTCAACCTTGCCCAAATGGTATCCTTTGAGCTGCTCATTTCAGTCTCCTCTGTGATTGGAGGCTAGGGGGCAAAAGTGAATCTAATTCCTCTAAATCATTGCTGGCCTCTCCCACTGGCACTGGTTGTGGCAACTCAGTCTCAGCTTGTCTTTCAGCTGATGGGGGTGTTTCTAAGATAGTTTGGTCTATCACTTGCTCTGTTTCTGGCACAATCAATTGCTCATTGACCTCAGAGCCATCATCTATCATAGAATATGTCTGACCATAATGATATAATTGATTGATCTTGATAAAGGATATTGGAATATAGAGAAGACTTACAACTTCAATCATTGTAGGATTAACTGTGTATTAGTGAGATAGAGAGGAGCTTCAGATGTAAATGTTATTTGAAGCAGCTGTAAGACTAGCATTTTCTTTAGTGAGCTTATCTGCTGTTGTTGTTGCCATTTGTCCTTGTATAGTATCCTGTTTCATCCTGCTTCATTGTGGTACTTTGTTTGATATATTTTCTATTTTTCTATTTTTACTTGCCTATATTGCTCATGCTCATTTTGACATTTTGACTATGTTTTCATTTTGTATATTATCCTTACATAAACATAGTGCTCACTACTTTATTCTTTAAATAGAATAGAACAAAGATTATTTATATTACCCATTTGTCTTCTGGATTTCTAATTTACGATAGTGCTGAGGGAGACCGCACGCCCCTAAACAAACTCTCCCACACAAAGTCTTTAAAGACTTACAGTCCAACACCCAAGAGTTTCCTCTTAAGCACACCTCACCTCCTCTCAAGGAGTGACCCTGAAAGACAAGCAAAGCATTGATACAGAGATCTTGGCTGAAAGCTCCACCCCCTGACATCAAATCCAAATGGCCTCTACCTGATTGGATATTATACTGAATATGCTACATTCCTCTGAAGCCCTACTGTGTGATGGTGGTTTTGTACATTATATTATATGCAGAACCCTGGAACCACATGGAAGAACTAGATTTGGCATGAGGCCCACTGTCATCAGCGTAGCACCACATGTAACTGAAACCTCTAGCAACTTGGTACTGTTCCTCCAAACAGGATGCAATCGCATGGGAATAAGTCCCATTTACTATATGCTTACTTATCTATTACTGGAATGTGGGACAGTGATTGTACAATCTTGTAAAAAAGATTAACAGACCTGGGAAAGTTATTTGAAGAAGTAATTACAGTTATCTTTCCAAGGCATCCAATCCTTATTGTTATTTTCTTTCCTATGTGTGGTTATTATCTTATCTCTTCTCAGTTTCTTCTGTTTCCTCAGACAGAATTTTAAAAAGCATTAAAAATGATACTCCAACAACTCCTACCATTCCTTCAGAAGCCTGTCTCCCTAAAACATATAAATCTATCATAAATCCAACAAAGAGATTGCAGATTTTATAGTGATCAGGAAGAACCAAAGAGGTAGTATAAAGACGAAGGAGGAAGTGAAGAGAAGAGGAAACTGAGAAGAAGATATTCTGAAAAAATTCTGGAAAATCTCTGAAAAGAGTTTAATTTTTTAAAAAAGTTCTCGCTCTTAGACTTGTATTTTAAAAAGATATGGCACAAAAGGAAAATTTGATACAGAGGTGAAAAGGTAGGAAGAAAACTCAGACAAAGGCTGGCATCATGTGAGTGCCATATAGTTTAGCACTGTTGTATGTCTTTTTATGGATGTTTCAGAGGGGGGAAATTTACAACCTTTCTCACGCAACAACCTCCACTCCTTAAAACTCATTTTATACTTGTTCCTTCCCCACTATCACCATGTAGTGGAGGTCCTCTAGAGGTCGTGGAGAATAATGTCACTGTTCTGTGGCCTGCTAGAAAAAAATAGACAATTGCTTTGCTATTGCTTTCTACTCTCCCCCTGACACTGCATGGCCATGCTAGCAGAGGGGTCCATAGAAGAAAGATAAGTCCTCTAGGAAGTGTGGGAGTGATAAGGCACAGTTCCTTCTGAACAAAATTTTATGCTCTTGTCTCCCAATGCAAGATCTTGGCCACAAGTTCTTAATTATTTTCAGTTCACTATAAAATTACATGTAATCTACTGCTCTCAGTCAATAGCAACTAGATCAGCACAAGGAAGCAATCAGAGTAGTAAAATGAATATGGAGAACTGGGGTGTTCCACTTTTCTTCTTTAATTTTAAATGGAGCTAAACAAACTTTTTCAGCAACACTCACTTCATTTGTTCATTAAGAGTCACTTCTTGGAGAGGGAGGATAACAGCAAAGATTATGATGATTTTTCCATCTGGTCCATATTCCTCCTTCCATTTGCTTTTTTTTTTCCATTCACAGATGCTGATATTTAATTACAGCGAGAATAAATCAAGATACCAAATTCTAATTCATAGAATCTCTTTTTTCTGAAAGGGTTGTGCAATGCTTATCATTTTAATTGTAGACACCACATCATTGACTGAATGTATCCCCATTAGTATATATTAATGAGCTCACTAACATTAGCACTACAAGTTATTTATCCAGCTTTGCATTAAAGTTCCTCTTTATGAGCAATAAACTTACTTGATTTTTACTGCTTGTACTGCAGCATCTCAAAGAGCTTATCATTCATTTCATAATTGTAAGACACTGAGTTTTACCTCATGATAACTAGAACTGCTAAACTTTCTGTAAGACTAGCAGCATTCCTTAATTAGCACTGACGAATCAAGTCTGTTTTTGGATTAGTTCACACACTGGCTGTCTTTGGCAAGAGACACAAGAAATATTCATAATTACAAGTGAGATGCCTATGTCTGAGGTTTAGAACTGGAAGTGTATCTATACAGTCATCATGGTTTGATGCCACCTTAACTGTCATGACTTCATTCTAGAGAATTCTGGGAATTTGTCATTTGTTGAGCTACCTACAATTGACTGCTGCAGAGCAGTAACATGCTATTCAGAACTTCAACATTAGATCTCTTTAGCAGGGAATTTCATATTCCTTACCCAGCTACCAATGCCAGGATCCAGCTACTAATGCCAGGATGAAGGTAAGACAGTTAAAGTGGTGTCAAATTGCCATAATTGTGTAACCTAGATACATTATGTGAGGAGGTTGTTACTGCAGTATAGGCCTACTTGGAGATACCCCTAGATATCATTTTGGCTCTCTTTTACCACCCCTCTCCACATGTTTGGGAGGCCCCTGAACAAGCACAGACTAGGCGTGGCCACTAATTGCTGGACATTCCATTCTCCACCCACGCAGGCCAGAAATAGCCAGATCCTTGCTTTAGGTGACCTCTCTGCAAACACCTTCATTATGTATGCACGCTGTTTACAAAGGACTCCTTGCCCTGAGCAGGCAACCTGGCAAGCTGAATACTCAACTGCCAGGCACTCTGCATTTGCATACTGGTTAACTCTTTGTCAATTCGGACTTAACTCAATCATGCTAAATTCTGACCTTTCCAAAGTTTTGTCCTGCTCCTAAAACACATTGTTTTCCCCAAGTATGGCATAGCCTGCAGTTACATTTCTCCCTATAAAAACCCCTGATTCCGAGACCTTCCTTGGATCGCTCCCAAGTTCCAGACGTCTTGCTGCCACTTTGCCTGGTGAGCTTCCCCTCAGCCCCATGTGCTGAGCTACATCGCACCCCAGCATCGCTCTCTATCTTCTTTCCAGACTCCAGGAACAGGTTCCGTATCACCCGAATCAACTATCCCTCTCAAAATTCCTGCTATCCAACTCAAACCTTTATTTTCTTTAGTTATCTGTGTGTGTGTCTTGCTTACATTGTGTGCCTGTATTTAATAAAGACCATTCATTAATTTCCCACACAGTTTGCTTCTTGACTTGGCCTGACCCCGTAAACATTGGGCTACAAGCTCCTGCTGCATTACCCTGCCTCACCAACCAGTGCTCTTGACTAATTTCCCCATCTTTTATAATTGTAAGGTTATTTAGGTGTCCTTCCTGGGACCCCCAGTAAACAGGGTAACAAGGTCTAGGATGGCAGGTAGCAATCTAGGCCATCCAAGTGTATAAAGCAAAGTCCTGAGTGTTCAGCCAAGTAGCAGGGCAAGGTAGTCCAGAGTTAAACCCAATGAAGATTTCACAGAGTACAGTACAGACAAAGAATAGATTAGAGGCAAAGGTCAAAACAGACTCAAAGGGATTCTAGGTACAAAATGCAATCTTTAGGAATAACATGCAAAGGCAGTTGTCACTATATATACACACGTGCACACATATATGTTATCAGTCATTATTTTGTTTTGCAAAAATAGCATTGTCCCCTTACTACCTCCCAAAGTAATGCATTACAAGTAAAAACATAACTTGTAATGCATTCCTTCTAAGTGCTGGCAAATGGAGAGGGGGAAGTGGTAGAAAGGGAGTTGTCTATTGCCCTTTTCTGGTTTCAGAATGGATCTCAGCTCTCCATTAAGAGAGGTTTTTCCTTACTGGTGTTCCTAGGGATGAAGAAAGATTGGAAGTTCTCTACAAACGAATAATCACAGTTTGTCTATCCCAGCATCCAGACACTTCTGCTTATGCCCAGAACACAATGGTCTTGGTCAGGAAAAGGAGATGGACAGGAGAGACATTGAAACAAACTTCTAAAATGATATCAGATATATTATTACACATTTTTCTTGCAGCTCTTGAACTACACATTGTTGGGAGTAAAAATGACATAGACATTGTCCAAAGTCTGGCATTCTAACATGGGCAGACAAGAAAAATCAAGGGGAAAGGGGGTCAATAGAAGCAGTGGTGGATGCTGACTTCCATGTCAGTGGAGTGGTATTTCCTCTCTTTGTTTTAACAGAGCTATTCAAGGTTCTGAACCATATCCCAAAAATAGATTCAGTACCGTGAGTAGCTCCTTTAAAGTTTGGACTGAAACCCATGCAGATTCACCAGCATAGGAGACACCAGACACCATTGGAAAGCAGCAAAAGGAAAACAAATATCTTTTAATACTGGAAGATACTTTCTAAAACATAGGTTTTCAGTTACTCTTCAAAACTAGGAGAAGGCACAGTGATGCATATTCCAGAAGGAGAAAAAAAATCATACAAGCAGAGATTAGAGAGAGAGAGAGAGAGAGAATGGGAAAGATAAAAGTAGAGCTCTGTCCTGGTTTAAAAATGAATGGGAAAAGAAATGAATGAGCCCATTCATTTCATTTGTTTGATGATGAAAATGAATGGGAAAGCAAAAGATAAATGGAGAAATGAATGAAACCTCATTGACTCCCATGAAACACCCACACTCATTTGATTTTAAGTTTTTGGTCATTTTCCATAAGAGGTCCTGATTTGCATTGGATCCTTAGGTTTGGATCTGCAGTTCTAGCTTTTGACTTAGCAGTGGGTTCTGCTGTTGAGACAGAGACAAATTCCCCTGTTCTGACTTTTCCCTGCATCCACTCCAGAAACTGATCCAAATGATCATTCAGCTCTCCAGAAAAGATCTTTTGAGAGCACAAAGGTATGAAGATTGGAGGAAGAATTTATTGACAATCTCATCTTTAGGTTTTACAGGACCTTGAGAAATGGATCTTCTATGCCCGCCTTTAATGAGTCTACCTTTCCACAAGCACTGCTGCCAATACTACAGCTTATCTTCCTCCTCATTGCCCCTACTCAAATGCCTGCCAGGCAGAGAGCCAAAGAGCAGACAGGTAAGAGTATGTACTGCTTTCCTTCCATACTATTGCCATTGTCTGGGTAACAAACAGCAAAAGTAAAATTACAAAAAAAAAAGGGGGGGGTAGGTTGCACTGGTAAAGAAAAGAAGCATTCTAATTGAACTTTTATCAATGCCACCCCCCTCACCCCCACTAGAGTTGGAGTCCTTGGTGGGTTTCCAAGTACGCATGGACTGATGTTATCTTTGAAATGATAGAGACTGCATTGCCTAGATTTACCTGACTACCTCACATGCACTCCTAGCTCATAAACACCCTTAGCCTTCTATCAATTCCTCCTTGCTTCCTTTCCCATGGATCTTGAAATCTGCTTTAGATTTTTGCTTGGTAAGATAACAGATAACATCATGTGTGAATCCTGTGAAAAATAAACCTTAACTACAGCATTTTCTGAACAGTAAACAACATTTTCTGAACAGAAAATAAAATATTCTTCACAGAAAAATCTGTTAGATGTGCAAAAAAGCTACATGCAGTTTGATCACAGAATGTGTCCCAAACTGCACAGTTTTCAAAGACTTTCTCATAGTGGAAATAAAATCACTAAAATTACACATAACTTCCTTTGAGAATGAAATGAGGAAAGAATTACATATCTATTATATGGAATATGTCTTATGTTTCCAGTTGCTGTTTTTAATAATTAACAATATCTTGTTAAAATGAATGAGTATTTTTGTTATTGTTGTTGTGCATATGATTCTTCTAAGAACATATGTGGCCCACCATATATTCTTAGACTTCAGTTCCCATCATTCTTCAACATTGGCTATACAAGCAAGGACAGAGTACAATTGTGGTTCAACAACCCCCCTCTGTTCTAAGGAAAAGAGGGCAGACTGTTCCTCCTGTAACAGAGCAAGAAATGGCAGCTAGTCTTTCCACCTGACATTTTGGTTTAGTCAGTACATCTCTTAATCTTCTTGTTTCACAACACTTTTTGTGTGTGGAAACCTATCAACCTGTTGGAGTTTTATACTGTGCATTTAAGATTTTTGCTGCATATGAATAGACAAGTTAGTAACATTTCCTGTCAATCCAAATGACAGAGTTCAGTTCTGGAGCTGCTGAGGTCACAAGATCAATTGCTGATCCACAGCTGTCTTCAGATCTTACTGCCACTCATATCAACATGCAGAAACGTATATGTCCCCCTCCTATGTCCACCTAGCTGCTCGATTTTAGCAATCCACATTTATTTTAGGGTACAAGGATGGATTTTCAGTCTGTGCTTACTTATATGGATACAGACATCAGACTAAAACAACCATCTTAAAGAAGCCCAATACAGTCCTCCCTCCACATTTGTGGGTTTGACTTTTGTCAATTTGTCAATGCGAGGCACATGCATGCTTTCTCTCACAAACTCTGTCTCCCATTCCCTTGCATTTTTCTGGGTGTGGAGACGGAAGGCAAGCACACATGGGCAAAAAACAAGGGAATGGGGGAAGAGGTAATTGTGGTCCTTCCTTCTCCCCTCAAGAACTTCCCCTCCCATTCCCTTGCCTTTGGCCCCAGCATGGAGAAGGAAGACTTGCATACAAGGGCAAAAGGCAAGGGAATGGGAGAGGAAACCCCCAGAAGGGAATGGGAGAGGGAGTGCACAGGAGAGTTATTTAAGGCTTTTTCACTTTCATGAGGGTTCTGTACCCTGAACCCTTGCGAAAGAGGAGGGACCACTGTATCAGGTTGATAAAGAGTGAAGCTAAAATATAAAAGTCAAATGTTCTCGCTGGCTAACAATAACACATCTGTAAACAGAATGTCAGTTTCAAAAGGTTTGGCCTAAACTGGAGACATTTTACTTGAAGATGCTAAATATTTCAGCAGAAAAAAAAATTCTAAAATTTAATAAAATGTACATTTCCCTCCAAATTATGAATATTCTTTTTTTGAAAAAACAACAACAGCGACCCTGCAGAATGTTGGGATCTTGTCACTTATTTTGCTTTCTGTTTTTGGTCTAGCTCTTTCACATATGGGCACAAAGTTACTGTAGGATATGACAACCTTCCTCAGCTCACCCCAAGCCCAAAACGTACTTCATCTAGTCTCCCTTTTGTTAAAGAATCATTGGAAGCAAAGTAATTACTTCTAGGTGAAAAGAAAATGAAGCAAAGGTTCACACAGCTGACTGCATGACAAAGACAATAAATTATTCTCTCTCTCTCTCTTTGACAGGAATTCCTTTTGGCCCAAATCCTCTGAAGCTGCCATTCTGTTTTCAGCATGTATTGTTAGCCAGAAAAACCATTTGACCTTTATATTTTAGTTTAATTTTTTTTTCTTTAAAGGTAACTTTGATTTATAGTAACACTTGGGATTAATTTTATCTGTAATTTACTTTATAAGGACCAGGCATTTCGTTTAAAATTGCCTCTTTTGTCACTTGCTCACAGGTAGGACTGTTTGGCAGATTTTATTTATTTATTTATTTATTTATTTATTTATTTATTTATTTATTTATTTATCTATCTATCTATCTATCTATCCTCAAATTACTTTCTTCACTTAAATATTTCAAAAAACGCAGGGCTGACTTTCACTTTGTTGTGATGCTATTTTAGAGACAGAGACAGAGTGAGTGTCTGAAGTTGGAATCCACAGAACAGCAGTAACATTTGAAAAACAAGACCACTTCATTCTGGAGATCTCCTGGTGATACCACACATGCCTGTTGGCAGGGGCAATAGATGAGTAACTTGTGGCCTGGGATCCACATGTGGCTCATGTAGTCCTACCAGGCAGCCTGCATAGGTGCCCAAGTCTCCTCCTCAATCCCAGATTCACTGTTCTTGCCAATAGGAAGTGCCCAGGAACAGTAACCCCCCCCACTCCAAAATCATCTGTAGACTGAACTCCCTGCTGGTCAAATAGCTTTTTGGAGGACACAGTCCTTACAAGGTAGAGAATGGCCTGCCCTTCACCACCCTGGGAGAAATAACTTCAGAAAACCAGGTTTCCGCTGTCTGTCACTGGCACAGTCCCCATACCAAAGAGATTTCTTTCTTCCTGCTGGGGTAAAGGGAGGATATGTTCTTCTTCACTTGCCCTTTTTGTCACTTGCTCTAGGAGATTCAATGAAAGCCTGCTGGGAGAATGAAAGCCAGCAGTCTGACCCTGCTTTCAAAAGGGGACTCTGCATAGCCAGTCGTTCCTTTAGTCAGAGGGAGTCCCCTGCCTCAGGCATTTGATTTATGGCATCATGGAATGGCAGCAAATTGTTCACCATCTAGTTTGTTATTATGGCATTTCCCCCCTCATGTGCCAAAATAACTTGCGATTTATTTATTGATCCCAACATGGGACCCAAGGTGACTCAAAGCAGGAATTAAACAACTTACAACTTAAAGGGGGGGGGAGAGAAGAGCATAGTTGCCTTGAGTACCTTGTTCACCTTGACTTGTGAGGGAAGAGCAATATGCTGTCTTGCCTGAAGCAGGAAAATATCTAGTGATAGTCCTAGACCTCAGATGACCCTGTCCCCATTTCCACATGCCAAGATGTGAAGAAATAATGAATGTGAATCTGTGTTTCTCTCAGTGCACCTTTGCAGATGTGAGCATAAGGCTGTATTGGAAAAGCAGAGATGTGGCATGAGGGGGAAGTTGTTTGCTTGTGTGAGTGTGTATGTGTGTTTGTGTAAGGGGGGGCTGCAGCCCTGAGCTGCTGCCCATCACTGCATGTGGACTCTAGTGGAGGCAAGCATATTCCATTCTTATGCACTAGGGTTCACAGATGTACCCAAATAAAATAAAATAGAACATTATTTCATCTCTCCATTACATTTTGTTTCTGAAAGCCTCATTAATACAATGATCGATTCAGTGGGCATTTCACTCCCTTCTTCCCACTTATTTTTGTTTCCCACTGATACTAGTTGAAGGCTTTCAGACCAAACTTGTTCTCCCCTACTGTACATATTGTGTGGAGGTTTAGGGGAATGCTGTCATCAATGCAGTGGGAACTCTCTCCCAATTCAAAATGGTGGGGATGGAGAGGGAAAAGAATTCCCAGTCACTATGCAGGGGGAAATGAAGATGTAAGCTAACTGTTACCACACACACTGTGTTCAGCTAAGATCTTCAGCCCCAAGCAACTCCAGTTAATTTATCAAAAAATCAAGATGTAGCTACATGCTATCTAGTAAGTGTGACATATCATCTGGCCTGCAGGAAAACAGTATCAAGTGTTTGTTTCATTCGTGTTGTCAGCAATTCAATGTGTTATATAAGCAGTAAAGGAAAAGAATTTGTCATTAAAATGTTTAAATGAATTTACCCAATCTTTGGTCAGCAGGACTATTTATTGGCAAAAGTGTGCACGTACCTTTCAGTTTCCCATCATTCTGTATGGAAAAAATAAACACCAGAGCTTGCAATCCAACACAAAACAAGGTCAGGAAGGCAGTGCAGATGGGATTCTCAATGCAATGAAATTAGGACTGAGATTTTCATACTTCAATACCTATTTACCATTGGGTCTAAAGAATTTCAGGGACAAATATGCTTGTACCATAGTAGTGCCAATCTGCTGGCTCAGAAATATGAAGTGGCAGCATATTAATTCAGAAAAATTCTGTATTTAGCATGCTGAAACTAGCCTGAGTATAGAAAGTTAGGGGTTCAAGTAAAAATTTAGGCTAGAACTTTTCACCCTGCCATGCTAAGTTTTCATGCGCATGTATTTTTATACATGAAGGAATATAGGCATATCTCAGTTAACAAAGCCTCCTGAGAAAAAGGCTCCTTTTCGCAGTCTTTTTATGCTCATGTTATCACTCCTTACACCCCCCCCGCACCCATCCTGCAAGATAGCAAAATTGACTTAAAATATCATTTTCATATAAAAAATGGACTGAGGTATTTAAACTCCAGCTCCTACCATGGCAGTTTGTAGAACCTTGGGTGTAGTATGTTGGGCATCAGTCTGCATGTTGGCTCCCAGATTCCCATGCTCTGTGCTACCCTCAGACTATTGTCTGAGCCATTCTGTTGCAATCTTCTTCTGGACCAGTAAATATCATTCTCTATATCTGAAATCTCCCTTTATCCAACCTTTCTCATTTCTCCCTTTGCTAGCCTTGTATGGTTCGTGAGACTGCTTGATTTCTTGTGTGTGTGTACATCTGTTGATTTCCAATAAAAATACCCTGTTTAAACTACAGTTAATACTGGTATATGCAAATGAAAAGATCCTGTCACTACCCACCCTTACAGATCTCCTTTGAGCTGTAATTTCCCCAATTTCTAAGGATATGCTGGCACCGTTGGTGGATCTCAAGGTCCCCCGTCTTTTGGAATAATACTCAGTCCCTCTTATTCCTTGTCCTTCATCTGGACAGAAGGTTTTTTTTTTCTTTTAGCACCACTAGCATTGGGACAATGGTGAAGGAGGGCCACTCAAACCACTATAGCATGCTGACTCTATTAACTGAGTTATACCCATATAAATATTTTAATAAAAGAAACTCAAAGCATGTGATTGTTCTCTTTCAAACTAAAGTTGCACTGTCACAGAAGAACAATACTGTGTGATATTTCCAAATGTGTTGTTTAGATAAGAGTGGAGTAACCTTGGATGGTTTGTTTCTAAAGATGTCAAAAGCAGAGAATAGTGACCAAAAAAGGATGGAAAATTTAAAAAAGCATTCTATGATTCTTTGGCTGTTCTCATTTACACTCTTGTCAAAGAGCTTTCAAAATCAAGAATGCTTCTTTTTATCTCCATGGCCTTAAAAAATAACTTACTGGCACTCTGTTCCAACCACCAAAGAAAGTTGTTTTATACTACGGCCCCATTCAAACTACACAATTACAGTGCTATGATTCCACTTTAACTGCCATGGTTCCATTATATGGAATCCTGGGGTTTATAGTTTGGGGTGGCACTAGAGGAAATCTCTGACTACGAATTCCAAATGCCCCTCCCTAAACTCTCTATTCTAGGAGTTTATAGAATGGAACCATGGCAATTATAGTGGAATAACAGTGCTATAATTGTGTAGTGTGAATGGGCCTTAAGTCAGACTGTTGATTCAAATAACTCTAAATTGTCTACTAAGGCTTGGAAAAGTTCTTTTGGACCAATGGCCATATGGTCTGGCAGATTCAGGGATTTGGAGTATCCAAAAGATAACTTTTCTAATGTCCACTCTCTACTACACTGATTGCTGGACAATCTCTAAGGTGATAAATAAAAGTCTTTCTTAGGCCTACTTGGATTGACCAAACCTGGGGCTTCTTGTATGTAGAGCAAGAGCTTAACTACTACATTATAGCACTTCTCCAAAGAGTAAGCATCATACATCTGCATATCAAAGCAGAAGAAAGACTTCAAAGTATGTCTAAGATTTTCTTTTTATGCCATAATGCTATGTCTTGGGACATGGATACCTCAGCCTGTGCTGGGAGAAATACAAGAGAGTTAAGCAGGAGAGCTGTGCATAGGATTTAAAAAGATGGTGCCACTTCTTTTCTGCATCATTTCCCCATTCTTCTCTTCCACTCACAATCCCTGAAGTCATCTGTGAAGTTGCATACTAGAGTTGAGTAGGAGTTTTTGGGGACAGCTCACATAATGACTTACAGAAAACATCTTCTCAGTTGAAGGATGCATAGGGAGGTTCATTCCTTCTTATCCTAGCAGTATCTTAATATTATGGACCAAACCAACATTCCTTGCCTTCAGGTTTCAGAAGATTTGGCAAGTGAGTGCCTCAGGCCTTCCAGATATTTTTTGTAATAGCTTCCATGATATTTTGCTGCTGGTCGTGGTGGATATTTTGCTGCTGGTCATGAGTGAAAAATACTGGAGGGCTAGATGTTCCTCACCTTCTGTTTGATGGCTGTTTAATCCAATCCAAGACTGGCCAGTACAGTTGGGAAGAAGCTCTCAGATGCTTCCTCAATAGACTGAAGCAAAGCAGGAAAAGGAAGGCTCAGGTAAGTAGATTCGCTAGTTCAAAGTAGGAAGAGACAGGAGGAGATTTATTTTAATTCGTGCCTTAAGAAATAACCTGCAATCAGGTTAAGATATTAGGAAAGTTACATGTTCTTTGCAGATCCCACTAAGCTTATTGAAATTTTGTTTGGCCCATTTCATAACCCTTCTTACTGTCTTCCATTCCTGTGACTTAACTGCAGGGTATCAGGACAACAGTGTATCACACTTCCACTATAGGCTTCTGAAATGATTTTCCATAAAAATCAGCTGGCACTCAATATACTTTGATAGTCCTGTAATTCAAGAGTGGGCAGTTTGTGGGCTTCCAGATGCTGCTGAACTGCCAATTCATTCCAGCAATAGTCAGCATGGCCAGTGCTACAGAATGATGCAGTTCGACAATATCTGTAGGTCCACAAACTGATCATCCCAAGCTAGTATAGCACAACAGTATGTGTGGTAATTTAATCTGTTGTTGTTCCCCACCTTGATCCATAGGGAAAGGCAGGTGAGAAATAAATATTGTTGTTGTTTTGCTTATTTGTTTGACAAAATATCAGTCTTTTGTTTCTACTGCCAAATTCAGATAGAATGCAGACCTCAACATAAGGTAATCTACAGGATTTGAAATGAAATAATTCATTTGGAATACTGGTGGGTGATAATTTCCATGTCAATGTGGCAGGGAGTCTACTCCCAGTTTTAGTCTAAACTTTAAAGGACTTGTCTGAGGCATTGAACACATTTTGGTTTAGCTTAAGCTTGGATAACACTTTCAAAGTTCAGAATAAACCTCAGATTGGATTTATTGCCCCATTGACATGGAAGTCACCAGCTCCCACTGGTTCTTAATAAAAATGTCACACAGTTTCAGGCATGTAGTATTCATCCCAGCTGTTGTGGTATTTTGCCTTTTTCTGAAACTGCTGTTCTGCTCATCCAGATGTTATTGTGCAAGCTCAACTCCCATTAAGCACTACATCAGTCTAACTGAGCAATGATAGAAATTCTTCTAGTATAATTTAAATCCTTCATTATATGATGTTTGTTGATCATATAACATCTCTATAAGGAAAAAAAAACTTCTTTTTGCTATTCTTTGAAGTCTCTATCACATATTAAACATTTGGGATAACATTTATCCTAGTATCAACAGTAAAGGCAATATTATTGCTTCTGTTGGTTGGACAGATAGAAGGATAGCTAGCTAGTTGGATAGACAGATAATTATTCCACAACTGGATTGTGTGTTCCATGTGCCAGCAGTGAATGTTGCAATCACAGCAATAGTATGATTAATAAATTGTTGTGTTAACTGAATTCCTGCACTGCCATTTTGAATGGGAGTCAAGAGAGAATACAGGGGGAAATGAACCAGAATCTGTTAGCTGGAGCTGACAAGTTCCAAATGTCAGCAATCGGAGAGCTGCCTTCTGTTTTCACATTTATAGGTACAAATAAGAAATAATTCCAGGTGCATTAGAGTAACAGTTGTTCAAAACTACAATTCATAATTCACACATGATAGAGACTGATATTTGTAAAGTACTTCCCATCAATTACAAATTAAGAAACACTGGTATAATTAACATAGCTTCTTTTCTGCTCCATTTGCAAGGAAAACACTTGTGCAGGGACACTCTGGCATAATGAGGCAAGACAAATAAATATGGGGTAACTGGGAGCAGTGTTATTGATAACTAGGAAAGAAAGCTTGAAAACATTGCACTTCTTTGGATTACAATTTCTAGAAAACTGAACCCAGCATGGCCAATGACCATGGGAGTTGCCATCAAAAAGACAAAACTTTTCTAAACACTCCTAAGAAGCCAGAATTGGCAATAATAAACAAGTACTTACATGCTGGTGCTATAAGCAAATCAATTTTCTTACGTACTAAAGGAAAGGCTAACCTGGCCTCCTGCATCTGGATTGAAGAAGAAATTTGTTTGCTTTGCATTTAATACAAACTGCCTAATTTGTATTCACAAGTTTAAAATGTGAAGTGGGGCACATTTATCTGTTGAGTATTTGCATTTCTCTGAATTTTTCAGGGCAGTTCTGTGATTTTTTTAAAAATATGTGCAGAAAAGAAAAATTAGGGATAGCAGTGTGCAAAAATGGCATACACTAGGAGAAAGTGCTTCTAAAATACTCATACAGGGAGAAATATAAGGTATAATAACTGGGCAGCAAAAAATGAAATGCACAGATATAAGATGGGTGACACCTACCTTGACTACAGTACATGTAAAAAAGATCTAGGAATCTTAGTAGACCACAAGCTGAACATGACTCAGCAGTGTGATCCAGCGGGTAGAAAAGGCCAATGCAATTCTAGACTGCACCAATAGGAGAATCATGTCTAGGTCAAGGGAAATAATAGCACCACTCTATTCTGCTTTGGCCAGACCCCACCTAGAATATTGAGTCCATTTCTGGGCAACACAGTTCAAGAAAGATATTGACAAACTGGAATGTGTCCAGAGGAAGGAGACCAAAATGGTAAAAGGCCTGGAAACCACACCCAATGAGGAACGGCTTAGTGACCTGGGTATATTTAGCCTGGAGAAAAGTAGACTAAGAGATTACATTATAGTTATGTTTAAGTATTTTAAGGGATGTCATATTGAAGATGGAGCAAGCTTGTTTTCTGCTATTCCAGAGACTAGGATACAAAGCAATGTCTTAAAATTTCAGGAAAATACATTCCATCTAAACATCAAGAAGAATATCCTGATGATAAGAGCAGTTTGACAGTGGAATGAATACACTGCTGCCTTGGAATGTGGTGGAATCTCTTTCTTTAGAGGTCTTCAAAGAGAGACTGGATGCCCATCTGCCAGGAATGCTTTGATTGAGTATTCTTGCATGGCAAGGGGTGGGACTTAATAACCTTTGCAGTCTCTTCCAGATGAATGATTCCATAATCTCTGATTTCGGTGAAATTGCATATAGAATAGGTACAATTTTTTGCATATGCAAAAATGCATACAGATGTTTGCTGAGGGTGTTTGTTTTGTTTAAAGTTCCCAAAAGTGATGCAAAAATTGGAAAAATGAAGAAAATGGCATCAACCAATTAGGCAATTCCTATCTTGGAGTGGGCCAAATCTAAGCCCCCACACCATAGCAGTAGCTACTTCAGGAGTGCCCAAAGTGTAGCCCTGGGGCTATATATGCTCTTTCCAAAGATATTATTGCAGGCTCTGTCCCATTTAGCCTTCCTTTAATGCCCTTTTCTGGCAACAAGGTCTGTGACTACATTTCCTGAAAGACTCCAGAAGTGGTAATACATCTATTTTGCTTTCACACTGTTAAATATCACAAATGGCCTATTTTTCAAAACTTCTAATGAGTTCCAATTTTGCCCTTTGTTTTTTGGCAGTTGATGTGACCCCAGAGGATACAGAGCCACAACAACTTGTCCTCAGACCCAGCAGATTTGCCATCTGCTCAGATACACCCCTGCAGCTGTTGAGGGAGGCTTTTCTAACTCTCTCTCTCCCTGGGTTCTACAGCATCAGAAAAGTGAACAGGTTGGTTTGAAAGGAAATCCAGACTGTGGTGCCCAAATCTCAGAGTAACAAGTTCTGGATCCGAAAACCCAATTAACCATAAAGATGTCTACTGGAAGTTAATTCCTTCTCTATTCAGCTTTTGTTCAGTTCCCAAACGATGGGAGGTCACCATTGCTAATTGTGTATTTACCAGACACCTTTTCCCCCTTTAGCACACTATAGTATAGAAAGGGGGAAAAAATTAACCAGAGAGCAGTGTACTTGAAGCAGAAGCTGGAACTGTGTAGTCTGTGGCCCTCTGAAGGCCTTCTGTTTAACCTGTGAAACCACCAAGACCACCTTTGGTCAAAAAAGATTTAAAAAAACAAACAAACCAGAGAATCTATACTTAAAGGACTCCAGAAAAATTATTCTTGATTTAAATGCTACTCTCATTAGTAGTGTATTTTTAGAAGACTGAAACACACAGTTTTCAAGAATGTCCAGTCCAAAAAAATGGGCAGGTGTAGTCTACAGATACTCCATAGTTGTCTACTCCCAGCTTGGGGAAAAACCCTATTCAACTCTTATATTATCAATTAATTTTACATCATAGATGGGGGGGTAATACACCACATATGTATGCACCAAATATGTATGATACACCAGTGTTAGTATATCATACATGTGTACACAATGTCCAGCTTGCCCTACTTGCATAGGTTCACACTCTTTGCTGTGTCAGAGAAGTATGTATTTGAGCACACTATTATCACACCAAAGCCATTCACCATTTCAGGCAGATATTATATGAAGTCAAGCTCCATGGCAAATTAAACCTCAACTGCTGTAAACTATGCAGTCCACAGCCCCAGACGTTTAGCTGTGCAACTCAGGCCATTTCCACACTACACTGTTATGGTGCTATTATTCTACTTTCAACATCCTGTGGAATTCTGGAGCTTGTAGTTTACTGAGGCCAAAGAGCTCTCTGGCTGAGAATTCTAAATGCCCCTCCCTAAACTGCAAACCCCAGGTTTCTATAGGATGTTGAAAGTGGCATAATTAACACTGTAACAGTGTAGGACCTAAATGGCTTCAGATTACCAGCTAAGAGATCAAAGGCACTGCCTATTTGCCCTCAAGTTAACCTTTGTTTTCAATGGAGGGACATTTTGGACATAAAATGGTCTACACCATTTGTCCATCTTAGTTTCATGAGCAGTACTTGTTCTTGAATGTTCTCATTAGCCATGACTATTCAAAGAATGAGTCATAGTGATCTTTGAAAAGCCAAATGGGCAATATCATGAATCACTTCCAATAGTTACTGTAGAAGAATTCTGTTGCCTTCATGTCCCTTCCCACCAGCTAACCACTGAGGAATACTGCAGTGCTGGACTCCATCAGCCTTTTGGTGTGATTCAAAGGGATATCCTTGTGTTCTCAGCATGCCTCTGTTGAGAAGCTTATGACATTTCCAACTCTCAAATGCATTTTTTTTAAAAAATCTTTGCATATAAATAATCAAGGAACAACAGAAGTTTCCTGGTTGGATTAACCTATATGGCGGGAGACACACATAGCCACACATAATTCAAAGTCGCACTAATTTCATTGGTAGATTTAAGTAAATGTATGTATGTATTTATTTAAAATATTCAGTCTCAACCCACAGTCAAGAATCTCAAGGCAACATACAGTAAAATCAGTTTTAACCGATTAAAATAATTTAAAATACCAAGAATAATTTAAGGGCCTTTCCTCACTACAGTGTTATGGTGCTATTATTCCACTTTCAACCTCCTGTGGAATTCTGGGGTTTGTAGTTTACTGAGGCCAAAGAGCTCTCTGGCTGAGAATTCTAAGCTGGAAACCCCAGGATTCCATAGCATGTTGAAAGTGGAATAATAGCACTATAACAATGTAATGCAGAAAGGCCCTATGTGTCCTAAAACATATTAAACAACTTTTGTGTATGTGCCTTTTAGTTGCCTGTCAACTAATGGTGACCCTAGGAATTTCATAAGTTTTTCTTAGACAGGGAATACTCAGAGGTGGTTTGCCATTTCCTTCCTCTGAAATATGGTCTACATGTGGGGAAAAAAACCCCAGTTAAAACAGTTTTTAAAAGTTAAAATAGTTTAAGACTATTTAAAAACATACACATTTGCAGATGTAGATCAAACCAACCAGCCCCAAAGACTGTAGCAAAAAGTCATGTTTTTACTTGGCAATGGAATGAAATCAGCACTTATGTCAATCAGTTCTTTAATGGGGGTGGTACGACAGAGAAGGCCCTCTCTGATGTAGTCCCACAACATATTGCTCCTACTGAAGAGACACAAAGGAGGGCCTTTCTAACCGACCTAAAGTGAGCGGGGAGGGGGGGCTTCAAGTATTGAGGCTTCAAGTATTGTGGCTTTAAATGTTACTGCTGCCAATGTGAATTTAGGTCCTTTCTGCACGTGGTTATTAAGGCGGGCTAATGCGTCTTGCCACGGAGGTCTTCTGCACCTTGGAGTGGGGTAGGTTCAGTTTATTTACCTTCATTCTGCACGTAATTCCCTACTAAATGTGCCCCCATGTGGTGGTAAGGTCCGCTATTTGAAAACCGGAAGAAATCATTTCCAGATCGAACCAATTTGTACTTTCACATTGGTGCAGACATGTACATTCGCACCAATGCAAATTGGTGGTCAGGGGAGAGCTCATGGGAGGGGCCAGGGGGTAGTATGGACTTATGCGCGTATGCACGCACTAAACCATGCAACAACAAAAAAGGGCCAATCACAGCCGACGGGGCGGGGTGAGGGGAGTAGCGGGAGTGGCCACAGTGGAGGCAGTGTGGATTCATGAACTCACACTCCTCCGGCTCAGAATGGAACATACGCAGTAGCGGTGCAGAAGGAAATGAGGGAAAGTCTGCCTTGTTTCGAGCCCAGCAAATCCAGTAAGAAACGGCATGAACCAATTCACCAGCCTTGTGCAGAAAGGGCCTTAGACTAGAAGCATATTGGTAGCCCAAGTCCTTTGAAACTGGATTTGTTGTGAAACTTGTTGGGAGATGATTTACAGCACCAACACAAAATTATCTCCGAAGGTAATGCTCTCTGGACACAGTGCCTCAGAGGCAATCTTAGATAGCAGAGTTCATAACAGCAAAAAGCGAGTGCAGCAAAGTACAACTACAACAAAAAGACATTATTGCTCTGACCACTCTACCCACTGGTTAGTTACTCACAGACACCAAGTTTGTCATCCAAAATACCTGGAGGCTTTAATCTTCTCAGTTGCAATATGTACATCTATATACAAGATACGCAGATCAATAGCAGATACACAGGCAGAGATACATCCAGGCAGAGATTCAAGCAAGCAGAGGGTCAAGCAGAGAGAGAGCAAGCATTCACACTTCCCTTTTATGCATACCTGCTTGCAGGTCATCAGTCAGGGCCATTAGCATGATGAAACCCCTTGCCATGATTGCAGTATCATGACTCAGCCCTTACTGCATGTCCCTTAGGAAATGTGTCATCACTTGCTTAGTCATTCTCCAGGTGTTTCACATGTTCGTCAAATGTATTTTCACAGGAGCAAATGTCATTGCATTTATTTATCCAACAAAATTTACATGGTTTCTGTATAGAGATGGAAAGAATTTTCTCTTTTTCTTTTTTCTTTTTGTAAATAATCTTTATTAATTAATATATTTGAAAGACAAACACACACAGAGACAAAAATAATGATATGGACACAGTATAACAAATAAGTATCTCTTGAACAGTGTCCTGAAAAGGGGGGGGGAGGAAAAAAAATGGAGAAAAGGAAAAAAGAAAAGAGACAAAGAAGAATGAAGAGGAACATTTAATATGGAGGTATTGGAAAAAAATATTTCTATTGATCCCACATCTTACCCCCAAACTACAGACGCAACTATAGATAGAAAAACATTAATACAAATTAATACAAATATATTAAAATTGCTTCCCATCCTCTTCTGCTGTAAGTTACAGCATTAAATCTATTTCACTATCTCCTTCCAAATCTCCACTATTTACTTTGTTCTCTACTAATACCACTCCTATCCTATTTTACAAATCAAATCCTACAGTTACTAAGTCCCCATTTTTAATCCTCACGTGATCTGTGAAAGGTTTCCAGGTATTCAGAAATGAATCTATTGTATCGCCTTTCAATCATGTTGTGAGTTTATCCATTTCTGCCAAATCTATTAACTTAATCATCCATTCCTTTTTCAGTTCCTTTCTTGTATTCTTTCTTCTGTTTCTTATCCTTTTCTTGCTGTTTCCCTTGATACATATCTTATTGATGTTCTGAGCTGTCATTCACTTCTGCCGAAGCTTCTTCTAAATCCTTACTTGAATTTCCCAGGTCCCTTCTAAATTGCTTGAAGAAGTCCTTGACTTTCTCTACTGTATTAATTGTGTATCTCTTTCTTTGGAATGTAAAGTTTACTCCTTCAAGTTTATCCCAACTAAAAGGAATTCCCACTCTTTTCAAGACATCCACAAAAAAGGCATAGTCCTTTCTCTTCCTCAAAATCTGAGTTGGGAATTTTTTCAAGACCAATACAAATTTACCATCAATCTTGATTATTTTGTTATAATAGGCTTCCAAAATAATATCCCTTGTTATTTTTCCGGCACACTGGACTATTAAATTATGTGGCAGCTTTATTCATCTGGCAATTGATAAATTAATTCTATATACATGATCAAGTTGTTTATCTAAAAAGTCTTCATCCCACTCTAAATTTGTTGCCAGATCCTTTATAATCTTAGTCCTTATATTTTCTCCTGGATGTTCCATGATACCTCTTATCCTCAGCCAGGACTCTTTTTCCCTTTGTTCCACCAGAGCCATCCAGTCTAACTGTCTTTCCATATCTTCATTCAATTCTTTTGCCTCTCTCTTTAATGTTTCGATCTCTTTTTTATTTTCCTTCACATCTTTCTTCATTTGTAATACAAGGCCTTGTACAGCATAGAATTTAGTATTCATATCCTCAAGAAAGTTCCTGACTCTTTTCTAAAGTCTCTCATCTCCTCCATAAATTTCATCATATAGAATCATAGAATCATAGAGTTGGAAGAGACCCCAGAGGCCATTGAGACCAACCCCCTGCTATGCAGGAACACCCATCAAAGCATTCCCAACAGATGGCCATCCAGCCTCTGCTTAAAAACCTCCAAAGAAGGAGACTCCACCACACTCCGAGGCAGCATATTCCACTGCCGTACAGCTCTGACCATCAGGAAGTTCTTCCTGAGGTTCAAGTGGAATATAATAGGGGACACCTTCTTCCATCAGTCCTCTTTTTTGTTGAACCTGCTGGGTCTGCTGCATCTGATGAGGCTGATGAGATCTTGTCTTCACTCCTGCCATCAGTGCTCTTGTTTCCTCCTCTTTCCTTTCAATTCTATCTTCTTTCCTTCTTCCATGTTTACTTCCTCACACCTTCCTCTACTTTCTATTTCCTTCTTTAATTTTCTTCTTTCTTAATCTTTCTTTACTTCCTTTACCTCTACTTCTCCACTTTTATCTTCCTTCCTCTCCTTCCTCCTTCAACTTCCTTCCTTCCTTCCTTCCTTCCTTCCTTCCTTCCTTCCTTCCTTCCTTCCATCCATCACTTAATAACTAGCTTCTTCTTTCAGGTCTCCCTTCTCTCCCTCAAAATTGAAAATTAAAAGTCTTTGTCAAAAAAGAAGGAGAAAAAAGTAAGGGAAAAAAAGGGTTTCACCAAAAAAAAAAAAAAGGATACAAAACAAAGTCTTCCAAAAGGAGAGAGTGAAAATCAAAGAGGGATAAAAACTTACCCAAAAAAACCCACAAAAAACAAACAAACCAAAATTCAAAAATTCAAAAATTTCAAAAATAAGGAAAAAAACTTGAATGAGTAACTCTGATATCCAATGTTAAATAATATCAAAAGTAATATCCAGAAAGGGGAAAAAGAGAAAACAATAATAATAATTATAATAATTTCAAAAGATTTCAAAAGAAAAAAATCCTCAATCAAAGAAAGGAAAAAGGAGGTCCGGCAATGATGACATAATATAATCCTCTAAGTCCTCAAATGTTAATAACAATAAGTCTGCGGCGATAAGATAGTGTTTTCAAGGTTACCTCAGCTGTCAGTAGCCAGCAGCCATTTTAAAATTTCCTCTCGGTAAAGAAACAAAAAATAGCGACAGGGCTGAATAAACACTCAAATCTGCATTTAAGGAAGCTATTTCAATACAAAGCAATATAGAATCAATATAATAAGTCTTTGAAATAATAGCTTTTCGCAGATCACAAAAGTAACCTTCTTTTTAAGGAAAAAAAAAAGAAATCCAGATAACACAGGACTTAGTCCTTCACTAAATGATCTTACTCAAAAAGAAAAAAGTGAGCTCAAAAATAAATATACAAAAAACAACTACAAGAGAACCCCACAGCCCAGAAGCAAGCTGTCCAAGTGGTGATGGCGAAGGCACAAAGCAGATAATCCAGGATCCTTTGGGTGCCCCTGAGTCCTGGGCACCACTTTCCATGAGCTGTGATGTTGACAGCCCAGTAGAAGCCGCCGCCATCTCGGCTTGAGCTTGAGGAACTTTGCTCAAGTCGATATTATCCGCTCTGTCCCGAACCGGAAGTCCCTCTAGAAAAGAAAGAATTTTCAAAAAATATTTTTAAATGGTAAAAAAACAAATAGTTCTTGAGTGTTGGGAAACCCTGATGATGAGGATCTTAGACTGATAACAATTTTTGCAGTCTGAAATTTATTCTGTGCAAAATTGATCTTGGGTGTTTTTGCGCACATAACAGCATTCTCTGTGCAGAAAATAATATTTCAGCACAGAAATGTTATTTTCTGTTCACAATATTCTGCTTCCTACACGGAAGATGCTGTTTTCTGCACAAAAGTACCACCTGTGAATTTAGTACTGATCAAGTCCCTCAGTACAGCAATTTTCATGCACAAACAGCATTGTCTTTGAACAGAAAATAACACTTCTCCAAAGGTGTTTCCTGAGAAACATACCATGCACACATTATTCACAGATTAAATCCAAGACTGTGAATGGTATTCAAAAACAGTATAGTTTTTGCTGACTTTCTTGCAGTGGGTAGAAATCCTAAAGCTAGCAGTGTTTCTGTTACCCTGAAAACTGGGGGTGTCCCGTGAGGGGCACCCACTTGCCAATCAAAACCAAATTTGGGAAAATTAGAACTCAGAGCACAGACTTGATTTGCGAAAGGCAGGGTAACTTAGCGAGATCTTTTAACCCAACGTCTATGTCTTCCAGGCAATGAGCAAGCCAGGTTACAATGAAAATAACTTTATTAAACATAAACAGAGTGAATCAAACACACACGCACGCTAGCTAACTAAAGGAATGAAGAGAAGAGAATTGGGGAAACAGCGGGTGATACGACACCTGATCGCGATGTCCTGTAGAATCTGGAGTGATGAATGATGAGGCTCAGCGCTGGGTGCTGAGGGGAACTCTTGAACCGACCGGCAGCAGGTCTGGGTGGCAGCTCAAGAGGAACCAACGAGGTCCCAAAATGGGGACTTTTTATAGGGTGAAACATGCCTGGCGGCTGTGGCAAACCAAATAGGAAACAAAAGAGTTTTGGCGCTAGATAAAAAGATCTGGTGAAGTCACTGTCAGCAGGATTGGATTAGCGTTGAAAGACAAAAGAGTGGCCGGTGAGCTGATGGCCTTCTCTAAAGGGATGGTTTGGCGGGAAACCATGCCGCTATTGTGGAGTATGGGTATGGGTGTCCCCTGAAGCTACGCGAGGCTTGGGAAATGCTGGCTTGAATGAGGAATGGAATTTGAACAAGTATTCAGCCGCAGCCAGTACGTGCTTGTTTCAGAAACCAACCCAAACACGTGCAGCGGGGCCGCTGAGTGTGGTCTAGCCAGGGCCGAATTAAGTGATATCAAAGCGATATCGGGGAGTCCCTTCCTGGGTCCCATAGCCATCATAACATTTCCTTTGAGAAGAAAGAAGCACGAAGAGGAGCACCAGGAGCATGGAGCATGAGGAGGGTAGGCACAGGCAATAGGAAGGGGAAGTATGATGAGGGAGGGTGAGCGCATGCATTCTGTTGACTGGGAAGGAGAGAAAGTAATGGAAGGGAGAGTGCAAGGAGGGAAGATGCATTTATTTATTACAGTTATATCCTACCTATCTCCCAAATAAGATTCAAGGTCCTCATTCAGGTGGGAAGGGGGAAGATATTAATATTCTTTCCATTTTTGTGAGGGTTCTGTGGAGGGGAAACTGTATTTGCTGCATTTTGCACTAGTTGCAGCTTCCATATCATTGCAAAGGCAGTCCCACATAGGGTGCATCACAATAGTCTAATAGGAAGTTACCAATGCACAGAGTACTATGGATAACTTTCCTGTTTACAAAAAGCCATAGCTGGCAGACCGGTTGAAGCTGATCCCAAGTACTCCCAGCCACAGTCCTCCCTGTGGTCCTCCAGTTGCAGAGGTAAATCTATATGTGATTCCTCAGGGGTATGCAATCCCATCCTAAGCAGGATGTGTACCTAATTCAAAATCTAAGGGCCATCAATCCAAAGAGCCACCATCTCATTGAAATTCAACTTCAGTTTATTGCTCCTCATCCAGCCCAAGAAAATATCTTGGCCTTACTATAGCAGTTGTGCAGTCCCAGCCAGTCCAAACAAAGGGAGAAGTAGCACTAAGTTTCATGACAGTGACACCCCATCCCAAAACTCTTTATGACCTCATCCAGCAGTTTCATGTAGATATAGAAGATACAGCATGGGAGATACGATTGAATATGTTAAGCAGAAACTGCAACTTCAGTCTGGCTACTGGTGTAAATCCTCACTCTGTTAGAAAGATGCTATTCTACACAAAGAGCTTTGATGAAAAGGCCACTGCCTTTATTGCTGCTGAAAGGCCATGCTTTTTCACAGCAAGAAGATGGGACAGAGAACACTGTATTTTGTCAGTTACAGCTTATATAGATAAAAGGATGGAGTTCAAGCTGCTGCACATATCTAAATTCTAACAAAGGCCTGCTACCTAGCTGTTCTCAATGGTGTGTGTGTTGAGGGGTCCTTATCTGGTTGACGTGACCCAGCTTGCAAAGACATTCCAGTCTGGTGTACAATAACACGATGTCCTTGAGAAACTGAGAATGTCTAGTTTCAATCAACACCTGCTCACCTCCCCCCTTTTTTCAACAGTTCGCAAAAGCTGCTGTCAGCACATTTTAAAGTCTGATACACAAAATGGTTCCTCTCTTACAAAATGGCATTGTCGGCGGCAGGCTGGGGTCAAGCAGGGGAGGGTCTGGAGTCACAGGAGTCTCAGCTGTGGAGGCCCCTGCCAGCAGTCTAAGGCAAACACAAAGAGTCCTTGCAGCAGGAATAACGAAAGTAAAGAAAGGGTTACTTCACCCAGGGCTAGCAGAAGGCGGGGCTGGCAGGATCTCCGGACGAAGGTACGGTCGTAGGCAGGCATGGCTGGAACCAGGCTCGGACAGACATCCCATGGAGGGCCAACAGTTGTTGTTCCTACCTGCCACTGCCCCCTCACCGGCCTTAAGTAAGGCTCCAGGGTTGGCGGCAGCCAATTCCACTGCTGGCTCGCAGCTGCGAGCCCTTAGCTGGGCTCACAGCTGCAAGTCCTCAGACAGCTGAGAGCTGTCAGCCTGCAGCTGCCGCTCCAGCAGCCGTCGGGAGCGGCGGGCAGCCTCTTTGGCCTGCTGCTGCTGCTGGAATGTGGGAGGAGGGCCGGCAGCCTCCTCCGGATTGGGGCCGTGGGTGGGCAGTGCCCCAGGAGGGACCGCCCACCCCGGCAGCCTGCTCGGCCGTTCCTCCTCGGCGTCGTCGGCCTCCGTTGCGTCCGGGCGGCCCCTCCCCGCAGCCGAGGCCTCCATGGCGTCCCGCTCATCGCTGGCGGCCTCCGTCATGTCCAGGCGGCCCCTCCCCGTGGCAGAGGCCTCCGCGGCGTCCCACTCGTCAGCGGCAGCCTCCACCACATCCGGGCAGCCTCTCCCGGCGGCAGGGAGCTCCTCAGAGACCCGGGAGTCATCCGGGCAGTCCTCCCAACCGAGGGCCGCTTCCGCGGCAGGCCCCAAACCGCCACCAGGGGGGCTGGCCGGGCCGAAGCTCCCGACAGGCATCATCTTAGCCTAACTCAGGATAACTAGCCAACTGGTATACTTGGACACTCTTTTGCAGCCAACAAATCCTGTGATACCCCTCAGTTTAATGTCTGTGAAACTGAACAGAAACCATCCAATGCCATTCTTTGGAATAGGTCATACAGGTAGGAGCAGAACCATCATAATGCAGTGCCTACTTCTTCCGTCCAGCAGAACCAGTCTTGTAGGATACTATGATTAAAAGTCACTGAGGAATCCCAGAAGATCAACAAGGTAGCACTCTCCTTTCTTTTTGCCTGGATTATGTTGCCAGTCAGGTCACAAAGGACACAAAGAATGTTTCAGTATTGTACCCTGTTTGGAAACCAGATTGAAATGATCCAGACAAATTGTTTCCTCCAAAAACATCTGGAGATGCCAAGTCACCACATGTTTGAAACCTTGTCCAAAGAGGGGATATTAGTGAAAGGCAGCAATTTTCCTGTACCTCTGTACCTCTGGTTCTGGGGAGCTTGTCTTCAGGAGACATATTACCTCCTTTAAGTCAGTAGACACTTTCAAACCTTTGAGGTATTTACCAACCCAATCAATCCATCTCTGCTAGATCATATCAACCAAGATGGACAAGGGCCAGGATTACAATAGGTTGGATAGATTTCCTCAAGTATCTTATCGACATCATTAGGCCTCAACAACTGAAAATGATCCCAAGAAACCTGAACAGTGGACACTTCCTCAGACTCTTTGATAACATCAAGTTCTGAGCAATGTGAGAGATTGTCTCCTTGAACTGCCTAGAAAATTTATCAAAGCAGGTTCCAAACCTAGCATCTCCAGACTTGGTACCAGTAAGTTATTTACTACTCTGAATAACTCTGCATGTTGAGTATAAATATTAGAGGCATAATATATTTTTTTCTCCTTTGCCAGCCTCATTACTACATAATAGGCACAACAGAATCCTCACTAATTTTCTGTCATGCTCATTTTGCATTTAAAATACCGTTCCCCAGGGAAGTCAATAGGACTTACAAATGTTCTGCTTTGTCATGTTTTTACCCATGCTGTTTAATTATGTTTAGAAGGTTATAACATAATGTGCCTAATTTGTACATTTTTAAAGCTCTTGTAAGATTTACAGCATTCTGGGGTGGTGCCTCCCTTAATCCAATTAATCTTAATTATTTGGTTTAAAGTTTTTGTGCACATTCTGAATGCTACCTGAAGATGATCATTTTAGGAGATAATACATTTCCTTCATGCTGTTTTTAGCCCCATTTTCTCTATAGCACATTAGTAATATGGAAATTATCAGACAGAAAATGTGGATATCAAACAGATTCCAAAAACATCTTGTTTTGGAAAGTGATCACAGATTGCCATTAAAACAAACAAATGAAAAAGAAGGGAACACAGGTTTGCGGTCCGGAATATACATTGTGATGGTCAATATGGAAGGATAACGTAGTGCTACATTACTGCCCTATCATTTTCATGATAATTTTAAAAAAAGACTTAAAAACTAATCAGTCTTACAGTGAAAAAACCTGCAGATTAGTAAGAATTTCTCTTGAAACTCATAAATGAGAGTTCCTTAGTAGTTTTTCAATGGAAAGAAATCCTGTCTATGGCCTACTATGAGTTGCCTCAAGAAATTTCTCTGTCTTAAGTGAATGTTAAATTTGTTCCAACTGCTCTCCCACCCTATTGCATGCTGGGAGAACTGTTGTGTTTGTGTCTTTTGGACTTCCCAGTTTCTAAACTTGTCCTGTACAATACATAACTGAATATAGACCTTTCATTTTTCTTGCACGGAGCAGGGTAAAGAAAGATGCACCTAGGAAAACTGTGGTGGGGAAAGTATGGCCTTCTAAGTATTATTGGATTGCATTTCCTAGCTTTCCTCACCATTGCTTTGGCTGCATAGAGTTGAAGGGAGGTCAACAACATTTGACAGGCCACGCTTTGCATGCTTTTGTTATAGGGACTGGTGCACAGAGATTGGAAAAATACTTTTTTATAAAAATTGTAAGAAAGTTACAGTGGCTATGTTGGCTGGAGGATTCTGGGATCTATAGTTGAATAAGTAACTCTCTCAAGCGCTGGTAAACATAGGAAAAAGCATTGTTTGTTTATTAGGTTTTAATAATGGTCTTCCTCAAAGAGCTCTCCTCTCCTCCCCTTTATCCCCAGATCAACCATCTGAGGTAACGTAGGCTGAGAGCTACTGACTAATCCAAGACCCCAGCTAGAGACTTATGGCTGAGTAAGAATCAGAACACAGCTCTGTGTTGTCTTGATTAATATGGTGGCCCCAGAATTCTATGAGTCCCAGGCAACCACCCTCAATGCCTATTGAGTTCAGCAAATCACCCTCTGGTTTAGCAGTGAGGCCTTCTCTACACCTTACCTTCTTGTGTAGTCCTCCAGTCATGATCCCAGCAGCACCTCTGCCGGGAAGGGAGTGCAACAGGAATGCTCCCCTGTACACTGGACCAGCTGTCTGAGGAACAGAGCATGATGGATGTGCATCTTCCTTCAACAGCATAGCCAGGTACTTTTCCATGCTGTGCTGGGACAGGAGGCACCTCCATCACACTTCAGGGCAGGTAAGTGTGGGACCATCATGTAATCTGGGGTCATTGACAGGTAAAACCCATCAATAATTTACACCACGATCACTCCGGTTGATGACAGGAGAAGGATGGTACAGTGACAACGTGTTGTGGAAGCACTGTTGCAGTCTCACTCCTCTCCTGTCCCCATGCTGGGATGAGAGCCTCCTGCGGAAAGGGCCTGAATGTGGCTGACAGACAATTAAAGTGAGTGCTGCAGTCTGAGGGCCTTTCCACACTAATAATAATAATAATAATAAAATTTATTTCTATCTCCGCCTCTCCCAATGGATCGAGGCGGCATTACAAAAATATATAAAAACATTAAAACATCAAAATGCACCCTATCGTCCCCACCCTCCAACCCTTCTATCCCCCTAAAACATATTAGTTAATTAAAACAAATTAAAAACAAGATTAACACAAAAGACAATGATGAGAGGCGGTGGAACACTAATCTGGGAAGGCCTGTCGGAAGAGAACTGTCTTGACTGCTTTTTTAAAGCAGTCAAGACTGGTAATGTGCCGGGTCTCCTCCGGCAGGCCATTCCATAACTTGGGAGCGACAGAAGAAAAGGTCCTCTGGGTAACCGCAGCCAACCTAGTTCTGATTGGCTGCAGTAAATTCCTCCCAAAGGACCTTAGTGTGCGGGGCGGATTATATGGGAGAAGGCGATCCTGCAGGTAGGCTGGCCCCAAGCCATGAAGGGCTTTAAAGGTAAAAACCAACACCTTGTACTGTGCCCGGAAACTAATAGGCAGCCAGTGTAAAGACTTCAGAATAGGTGTTATATGGTCAGTTTTAGATCTTCCGGTGACCAACCTGGCTGCCATATTCGGAATTAATTGAAGTTTCTGGACTAAGCACATGGGTAGCCCTATGTAGAGCGCATTACAGAAGTCAAGCCGTGAAGTTACTAGCGCATGTACCACTGTTTTTAGGTGTTCCAAGTCCAGGAAGGGGCGCAGCTGGCGTATCAGCCGAAGCTGATAGCAGGCACTCCTGGCTGCCGCATCAATTTGAGCTGTCATCTGAAGCGGCGAGTCCAGGAGCACTCCCAAGCTGCGGACACAGTCTTTCAGGGGAAGTGTGACCCCGTCTAGAACTGGTTGACAAACCTCCATACCTGGGCTAGGGCCCTTAACAGCAAGTACCTCCGTCTTATCTGGATTCAGCTTCAGTCTGTTTTTCCTCATCCAGTCCATTACTGCTTCTAGGCATTCATTTAGAGGTGAGATGCCATCCTTAGTTGATGCTGTTATCCGAGGCATGGAGAGATATATCTGGGTGTCATCAGCATACTGATAGCACCTTGCTCCATGCCTCCTGATGATCTCTCCCAGAGGTTTCATGTAGATGTTAAATAGCATTGGGGACAGGACGGCGCCCTGAGGGACGCCAGATTTAAGCTCCTTTTTCGAGGAGCAGCTGTCCCCAAGCATCACCATCTGGTATCTACCTGAGAGATAGGACTGGAACCACTTAAGTGCAGTGCCTCCGATCCCCAGCCCTCTCAGGCGTTCCAGAAGGATACCGTGATCTATGGTATCGAAAGCTGCTGAGAGGTCCAGGAGTACCAGCAGGGTCACACTTCCCCTGTCGATACCTAGGCGTAGATCATCCACTAAGGCGACCATGGCAGTCTCGACTCCATATCCTGCCCTGAAGCCAGTTTGAAATGGATCTAGATAATCTGTTTCATCCAAGACAGCTTGGAGCTGAAGGGCAACAGCCCTCTCGATCACCTTGCTTAGAAATGGAAGATGGGAGACTGGTCTGTAATTATTCATATCCAGGGGATCTAGGGAGGGCTTTTTTAGAAGCGGCCGTATAATCGCTTCTTTTAAACAAGCTGGAGAATTGCCCTCCCTGAAGGATGCATTAATAATATGTCTTAAGTAGGTCTTAATTGCAGCTCCTCCCTGGACGACCAGCCATGAAGGGCAGGGATCAAGAGGGCAAGTTGTCCTTCTTACCTTTCCAAGGAGCTTGTCTACGTCCTCGGTACTCACTGACTGGAACTGATCCAGTATAATCTTGTTCACGGGGTTGCTGGACGCTCCATTTATGACCTCTGCTATAACACCGGCATCCAAGTCGGCTCTTATCTGAGAGATTTTATCTGCGAAATGATTATTCAAGGCGTCACAGCAAGCTACGTTAGGTTCTAACAACGAGTTCAGGGGAGTGGGTATCTGAGTCAGATCCCTTACCACCCTGAACAGCTCTGCTGGACGAGAAATCGCAGACGCAATACGTGCAGAGAAGAAGGTCTTCTTCGCTGCATTTATTGCCACTCCATAGGAATGAAGGAATTCTCTATAGCGTGTCCTGTCAGATAAGAGTCGAGATTTCTGCCAATTGCGCTCTAGTCGTTGTCCAGCACTGTTATAGTGCTATTATTCCACTTTCAACATCCTATGGAATCCTGGGGTTTGCAGTTTAGGTAGAGGCCTTTAGAATTCTCAGCCAGAGAGCTCTTTGACCTCAGTAAATTACAAACCTCAGAACAGGACGTTAAAGATGGAATAGTAACTCTATAACTGTGTTGTGTGGAAAGGCCCTAAGCCAAGCAGGGTTATATTCATCTTAGATCATAATCCTGTTCAGAAATTCAGCCCTATTGGATTAAAGGGGATTTGCTGGTATGTATAGGAGTGTAGTTTTAAGCAGAATTTGAAAGTGAGATTCATAAATGGGGACAATACTGAGCTAAGATTATGTCCAACAAGGGAAGGGAGAGAGGACTTCAACTGAAGAGATAAATGGGAGTTTCCTTTAAGGCAAGGTCTTGATTTGCAACCCATGTTTTGCAGGAAGTCAGCAGGACATTTATAACAAATCAGTGATAAGATCCAGCATACAAGCCTTACAGCAGACTGATGGAAATTGAGGCAGCTTAACTAACAATATATATCACAATTCTCCATTCAGGTATGGCTCATAGAAAGAAGGATGCAGTCAGAAAATGGTGTAAGAGCAGGAAGTAGATCACCTCTTTGTCCACGCTAAATAATTGATTAAATCAGAGAAGTTGCTTCTTTCATTATCACAAAAGTATGCAGAAACTGCAGTGGGAAGTATTGTGTGTTTCTTTCTTTCTTTCTTTCTTTCTTTCTTTCTTTCTTTCTTTCTTTCTTTCTTTCTTTCTTTCTTTCTTTCTTTTTTTTACAACAGTACCCCTCCTCCAAGTCAGCTTTTGTTAATGACCTAAATATTAATGTTAGGATCATATCCACCTTTTGCATAATGAGACTGCAGTTTTTAGATTTTGTACATGGTGAGATAGTTGTACGATTTCTGACAGAATATTTAGCTGCTTTTTGGCTTTGGCTTTTTGGCAAGCTCGTTTTATGTGTCACATACACACACAGAGAGCAAAAAAGTCTCAAAGGAATTTTCCAGCAGATTATTAAAGAATTTCTCATGACAGGAAAGTAATTTAAAAGGTAAAAAAATAAAGGGTGCAAATAGTATTCATCATTTGGACAAAATTAAGATTGACAGGGAGTAAATGTATTATTCTCCAATATGTAATTTAAAAGTAATCCACGTACAATTTTCTTCATTATTCTTTGAAGAAAAACTGTAATAGGAATGTAATTAGTGATCTTAACGTGCTGTTAATTCCCCATCCCCAAACTGAATGCATATTATATTAGTGCAAAAACATATTAAAATATTTTCTGCAGGGTGTATCACAATTAAACAATACAGCTTGTCAGGTTTCCATGCAAATAAGCAATCATGATTTAGAAACAACTTTTGTAGGTGGTGTACTTCTATTCAATGCTAAGAACTCTAATGATAGTGAAGCACAAATTACATTCTGAAAATTTACTGTATTCAAATTACATCTTCTGTGTCATTTCAAAGGAAGCATTATCTCCCACTCACATTTTTCTGGTTTTGCTTGTGCTACTTGTCATATTGGAGAGACCTTATTTTTGGCTTCTCCAGTATCATGACTATACTACATATCATGATCAGCAATAGCAGTAGCCACTTAAAACTGAATAGCCTAGGATTGGACTAGGACATTGGAACTACCAGCAAAACCATTTTATACATAGAGTTTCTGGACATCTTGTGGATACAAAACATACCCAGCTTCACCTCCATCCAACTAGTTTTATAGAGACAGAAAACTACATAACCAGAATGTTTAGGTCAGGGGAAGATGCTTCCATTGAGCTGGCTGTGGTCCTTAAACCCCACTTTTGTGGCCCTTGAAATCCACTGGAAGCACCTTGTGCCTCCCCAAGTTGAAAAAAAAAGCACGATTTTCACCCAGATCTATGCAAAACATAGCATTTTGCCTTTCCCCAGCCCCCAGAATCATACACCTCTATCCCAAACCCATTTTTCAGACATAATTCACTCCTCAAAAATGATATACAGAAATTATGTGACAACACTTCCAGTATGCCAAGACATGTCAGTGTGACTTGCAGAGGGGTCTCAGGATGTAAAATCAGCCCCATCCCCTCTGCAATTGTCCACCATGGAAAAGGTAATCTCCATGTAAATTAAAAATGCAGAGAACTATCCTGGTACAAGGATAGTTGACTTAGTTATAAATAGGAATGTGTGAAGAATCACATTTCAAACCAAGATCCAGCTGTCTTGTCTCCTTCTGAATTTACTGGACTGTTTGTGAGGTGGATGCAACTTGCACTCCAGAATCTTCGTATTGGTGTTCAGCTGCTGATCTGTTCCCCTATGCACAATTTGACAAGTGTGCATAGAAAGATGTGCACATTTCTAATATGTCAAAAACACTGCTTAAGCATACAGTAGTTTATATAGCAGATGTGCTCTCACTATGTGCATAAGTCAAAACATGCCTGTATTGGGAGTGGGGAAGCAAGAAAACAATGGACCTCGTCCCATTAAAAACAAAAAGAATAAATGATGGAACATGGCAGAGATGGAGGTGGGAAAGGGTAAATAACTATGGATATGGACTCTGTAAATGTGCATTTTAGAAGGCATTAATTAAGAAAAAAAACTATGGTAGTGTGAGGATCATTCAAAATGCAATATAAATGAGTCCTTGTCTAATACTAAGAAACCTCTAGATTTTTGTTCATGTCATAGATCAGGTAATCCAGGTGCAAGCTGCCAGTCTCTTCTGCATCAGTAAGCTGTGGCAGCTGTCAGACCACGTTTTCTTTTGGAGTAAGAGCCCAGAAAACAATGCGTCCATCATAAGCATACATCCAGGAAGTCTGGACATGTAGTAAAACGTGGTCAGAATCCAGTGTCCATTGTCAAGCCATTCTGACTGTTTGTTTTTTTTTTGTAAAAAAGAACAAATTCTTTGTCTTTTAGAAGACCTTTTACTCTGCTGCTGTCTAACCAGTTCCCTGCTTCTGACATATCGAAGTGGCTTTCCATTGATGATGTTACTAACTTGAGCAATATGATCCTCATATTTATTTTTGCATCCTTTCATTTGTGTCTTCTTGAATTCCCTTTTGCCAAAGTTTATTTTCCATATTGTTTTCTTCTTTGGGCAAGACTTCCATCTTCTGAAGAATGTCTTCTTGCTTCTAATAACCTCAGTGACTTTCCTCATTAATCCTACTGGTATCCTGTTGGATTTGATGCTATCATTTTGTGGTATGCATTCTGGATGAGCTTCTATTATTGTGGTTTTGAATAGTTCCCTATCATTCTGGGGAAATTCAAACTTCTTTACCTTTCCTTTCAGTCTTTCATCCCATTCATGAGAATCTCATTCATGCAGTGAAACACCCCAATTCTTCCTGACCTGTTGACAAGGCAACTGAAAGGTATAAAACTTCAGAAGAAGCTTCCTTCGAGATACTTGATTTCAGTTTTCTACACAGCTATATAAGTTTATCTTCCAGAGTGAAGTAATTTTTTTTTACGTTTCTATATATTGTTGGTACCAAAATGCACTGGGACTTCTGAATCCTTCAGTACTCTTTATCAGCCTAACAAGACAAAGTGACACACATACATACACTTACCCCAAGCAGAGAAATCATCATATAATCCACATTAACTACAAGCTTGCTATTCTATATCTCTATATAGTCAAATTTCCCACTACCAAGAACTCTCTACCATCTCCTAACCTGCTGTGTATGCTGAATACAAAAGTATGTCAGTTCATCCCCTTCCTCAGAGCCTTGATCACCTTCTCTAAGACTCCAGTTTTTCTATGACAAAGGATGATTTACCTAGGAGCAAGATGTTATCCCCAAAGGTCTCATCTCCTAATGTCTCTGTCTCCTTCAGATTCTCCAGAGACTAAGAAGGTGGGATGGAAAGAGAGGAGCGGGGCTTATTGGTTCAAGACCCCAGCAAGCAGATTGTGCACTTACAAAACTAATTCCATAGGTGTCGCATCACATAAAAATGTATGCTACATGTTGCAGGGGGAGACATGCTAACAGCTACTATAGAATGATGATTGGAAAATCAGATGTCCCAGAGTCTATGGAAAGCAGCTTTGGAAGATTTTTCTTTCCCACTTTAAAAACAGCACTGAGTTCTGAGCATTCTTTTTTTTTCCTTTGTCTTTTTTTTTCCTGATCACTTTCTGGAAATTCCATATATACCTCCTGGCTTCAACATCACCATTCATTCTACTTAGCTTCCTCACACTTCCCCAATTGTCTTTGCTCACTGCCCAACAAATCTTGCTAATGAATGCAATAAAGAGCCATATCTTCTCTATAACTGCTAGCACTCTCCTAGATTAGTGTATAATAACCCCCTTACTTTCCTGTTATTTCCTTTCCATAACAGTCCTGACTAAACTACATTACTATTGCTGCCCTCTGACCACATACTTTGAAGTTTGCTAAATTGTTTCTCCTCGTACAAGAAACACATGGAGTTCAGACAAAGTAGGTCTTATGCAAAGCAAGAGTAGCCTGTATTTCAATCCTTGTTTTCCCTCACTTGCTCGTGTGATATTACATTTCTCACAGGAGAGCATTTGTTGTTGCTTCTTCATCAATTCTCCTTCATGTTTTTGGAACTCCCAGTAAGTCTATTATCCCTTCCCTCTACATGTTTCCTTTGAAGCTATTGCTGCTGTACACTAAAAAAAAAAAAAAAAATTGGCCTATAGTTCTCATCACTTTGAGCTAACATAGCTAGTGATGAGGTAACAGAGGAGTTACAGTCCAAAAACATCTCAAGAACCACAGTTGTCCACCTTTGATCTACTTGGGCAATCATCAATGATTTCCTAAAGAACCAAGTCTGTAATTTATCACATTACCAACAGGGCCAACATTTTCACCAAGCTACATGTCACAATCTCTCTTTGTTGTGAGTGTGTGCCAGCCCAGCAGTTTATATGTGAAGTTGCTGTTGATATTTTTGTTCTAATAGACATTTCTGTACACTTGCTTTCACTGCATTCCACTTACCATTTTAATTGTCATTCTCCCAGTTTGGAGAGATCCTTTTAGAGTATCTCACAATCCATTTTTGTTTTACCAATCTAGTTTCAGACCATCAGCAAATTTGCCATCACATGGTGTTCTTGTGTGTCTTCAAGTTACTTCTGACTTAGGATGACCCTATCATGGTGCTGAGAGTGTGTGATGTGCCTGGGGCTGAGAGTGTGTGATGTGGCCAAGGTCACCCAATAGGTTTCCATGGCTGAGCAGGGAACTATATCCTCGCTTCAGGATCATAGTTCAGCACTCAAGCCACTATACCACGCTAGCTCTCAGACATCACATTACTCAACCCAATTCCAGGTAATTTATGAACAAGTTAAAAAGCACTGATCTCCACACAAATTCTTGAGGTACCCAACCATTAAAACTTATCGATCCTCTCATTGAGAGATTTCGCATCTGCAGTCTGGTATGGTACTGTTCAGGAACAGCGTTGTCAGCTTACTTTTGTTTGTGTAAACTTGATTAAGCCACATCAAAGATATGGCAGCTAGTTGTTGCTCTTTGAAGGCTAGGAAAAATATTCTGCATGTGCTTAATGATATGGCATTCTTTACTGTGCAAGTTCCAGGTAAGACTCTGGGCTTGAACCAAGGGCTTCAGCATAGGGTCTTGTCTTGAATTGTCCTAACTATTTAGTTATGCTCTGTTTGGATTTCTGCAATGCATCATTTATGAGACTGCCTTTACAAGTGCTCAGAAAACTTACCTGGTCAAAAAAAAAACACCAGCAGACAGATTGTTGACTGGAGCTGATCACAGGAAGCATATGACAATCCTGTTATAACAGCTGTATTGGCTAACAGTCTATTTCTGAGCATAATCCAAAGTGCTAGTGGTGACCTCTTATGCTTTATAAAGCTTGGGCCTAGGCTATCCTATGACAAGTCTTCTCCTATAAATGACTCTCAAAGAGTCTTCATGTTCTTCAAGGAAAGCCCTTTGCTCTCTCCCCCTTACAGACATTTCTAGGGGGAATAGGGGAAAGGGCTTTCTCAATGGCTGCTTGCAGACTCTGAAACTTTTCCTAGGGAAGTTTGAATGGCTCCCTCCTTGTTGTTCTTCCATTGGAAAGTGAAGATATTTAGTTGTCTGTTTAGTTATTTATTCCAAAGATGTCAGGGAGTAAACTCTCAATTATAAAGGAAGGACTTTAAATAGTGTGTTGTACTACTTTCATTTCTTGCTTTTATAATGGATATGTTTTAAAGGGTTTCTAATTCTAGAGAAATGTTAATTAAATTTTAATATTTTTTAAAAATCTTTTTCCCTATATGAGTTTTACCCGCATCTGTTTTAATGCTTATTGACTGCCTTGGTTCCCCCCTCTAGGGAAAAGGCGAGATTCAGACAAAATAAAAATAATTGTCACACCATCAAAATGAAGACATAAATGCTTCTTCATTGTATGATAACAACTGCAAGAATATTGTTTGCTCAGACCTGGGAATGAGCTCAGGCACCAGTGACAGAAGATTGGATTGTTAAGGTTGCTGAACTGTCCCAAATGGACAAACTAATGTGGGTTTTAAAAGATAAGCCAATTGAACCTTTCTTGAAAGACTGAAAAATGCTTATGGGCTTTTTGAGCAATATGAAATCAAAAAGTGCAATAAATTGTGGATATGGTTATTAACAGTTAGCTTAGATGGATCTGTAAAGGTAGAATAATGTTTTTCTGTCTTAGTATTTTCTCTTCTTACAGTTTGGTTGGGAGGTGGCTAAAGCCCTTTTGCATTTTAGTAAGTTAGTATTTTGTCAATTAGTGAGCTGGTGTTCTAACAAGTTAGTGTTTAGAGTTCTTTTAGTTTATTGATTTGGTATTGTATATTAATTTTAGTTTATATTTCTGTTAAAATGTCAGTTGGTGTTTTTGTTTTTGTGTTAAAACTGATAAATATATTTAAAAATGAAGATACAACCAGTATACAAAAAGCACTACAGGATCAGGTCAAAGTTTTGTTTCTTCATACATTCCTCTCCCACAGTCATGAACTGGGTACCTGTGGGAAACCTACCAGGACAGAATGAGTGTAATACCTCCCTCCAACCTTGTGTTTCTCAGTAACTGACATCCAGAGGCATACAGCCACTGATACCAAAGATTAATACATAGACATCAAGTGCAACTGATAGTCTTACACTTCACAAATTTCTTTAATCCCCCTTTAAAAATGTCACTACATCTTATCACAGCAACAAGCTCTGTAGTTTACCTCTGCACTGTATAAAGCAGTATTTCTTATTGTGTGTATTGTGTCAATTCCATATTGATTGCTCAAATAATCTAGGTCTAAATTATATTTTTTTTCTTGCATGGCATATTTCTCCCCTCATCAAACTTAACTTATCTTTATCAGTTATCCTGAACTAAGAGGACCACATGGAAGAACTCCACCATGAATAGCAGTTGAAAATTCATTTTAGTGAAAAAGTTTTTAAAAAATCAAATCAATGAAAGAAACAGGAAAGGTACCTTGAACTCTGCACTGAAACATCACAGAGAAGGAGATCGTCTTCTTAAGATTTTGTATACAAGACTGATTTCAAACAGCATAGAAAACAGCCCAGTGTGAAAATTAAAGAAATCGCATTGTATATGCTCTTTTCTTTAGAATAAGTCCCAGGCTCATTTGGGTTTCCCTTTGCAGCATGTAGGGAGAGGCACAGAGAAAAGGAGAAACAATCTTCTTGTCCAATGGATACATTTTATTCTCAGGGGCTTACTTTCCTATGTAATCCAGTCAGAAGCCAGGTTGGCCCAGCTGGTGGGGGGTTGGCATATAAGCTTACACAGATGGATGACAAAGACTAAGGGCCTTTCCACACTACACTGTTGTAGTGCTATTATTCCACTTTCAACATCCTATGGAATCCTGGGATTTGCAGTTTAGGGAGGTGCTTTTGGAATTCTCAACCAGAGACCTCTTCAGTCTCAGTAAATGACAAACCCCAGAATTCCACAGGATGCTGAAAGTGGAATAATACCACTATAACAGTGAAGTGCAGAAAGTCCCTACATCTCCTCTCTCACTCACCTAGAAGCATTATAAGCAGCTGGCACTCAAACATCTCCACTTTCCTGACTTGCTCACCCTGGTTCATTGCAGTTCTGGCACACTTCAATCTTATTTAATAGTACTGGAAAAGATGTATATGGATATCACTCCTTATTTAGCCTTTGCTACAACTATGTGGCTGGTAATTTCAAACAGATTGGGGACAGGTTCCCATCAGTCATCAGTAGCTGGGTCATCTGGTACCAGGATCCATTGTTCTAAGGAGTGCAAGGCTCTAAGTGCTGCAGCCAGTAAAAACTGTAAACATTTCAACAATGAATTGGTAGGTATTGTTATTGGCTTGGCTTGTGTATTCTCCTTTATCACTGTGTCTGCAATATCTCAATAACGCACACAGACACACACACACACACACAATATAACTCAGTAACACACATGTATTATATAAATTATATATATAGGGTAGCAATGCAACAAATTGAATGTCCTTGAGAAATGCATTAGTTTTAGTTAAAAGATGCCCCATTTCAACTAAAACAGGAACTAATTGGTGGGATATTACAGTTATACACATGAAGGACCCAAGCTAAACTATGATGTGTTATTTCCACAGACCTCTTCTCACAGTAAGGTTTTGTTGGACATGCATGAACTAGAACAGACAGCCTCATTGAAAAGTGTGTGGGAAAAGTGATCGAGAAGAACTCAAGAAATATAATTATGAGGTCTTAAAGATAAGTGTTTGTAGAAACATAAGTAGAGTCATGCTGGCCCAGGCCAAAGCCATACCTAGTCCTGGAGGTGGCACATCCATTCTGGATTTTATTGCCATTCCTTCCATGCAAGCAAAAAACTGAGGGATAATTCCCCTGGAAACAGCACAGCTTCCATTCAACTTGAAGAAACTATGAAGGAAGTTATCTAATCCACCATTCTATTCACACACTATTCTGTTCAAATAAATGTGTATATGGAGACCTCTAAGAGGGACAGAACTGTGATAGTACCCTGCTGCTTTTGTTCTTCAGCAACCTGTATCAACAAGCATAGTGCATATTAATACGAGGGATCATATATAACCATCCTCATAAAGACCTTATCCTTACATTAATGTATCTAATTCTCTCTTAAAGCTACCTAAGTTGGTAGCCACAGCCCTGTCTTGTGGTAGCAACTATGTGAAGAGAAAACTACTTTTATGTTTTGAATCTCTCACATTTTCTTCTGAAAGAGCAGTTTCAAACTTGGGATATAAATCTGTAAATTTTGTTATGGCAGACAAAACCAAATAGTTGCATCAGTTTTCTTCTTGCTTGAGAAGTTCCCAAAACACACAGTTTTTGAGGACTATTTGTAGTTTGGGATTTCTTCTGTGAAAAATTCACAAGTGATTTTTTTTTTTTTGCACAGAAAACAGCATTTTCTGTATAAAATATGGTTTTCTACCCAGAAAACTTGCTTTACGTGCAGAAAATGCCATTTTCTGTGCAATTTTTTTCCCACTGAATTAATTCAGAAAGTGTTAAGGTTTGCATTCATCCAGGATGAATGTGCATGGATAGGTTCCAATATCTACTATATAAAAGTCAAAGTTTGTGATTGTGAATTTGACTGTTTGTGTCAAGCAGGTGAAGACATCATAGAATTCACTGTGTGAGGCAAGAAGACCTCATATGATTGGCTGGCTGTGAAGATTCTATGGAATCCTGGGGTTGGCAATTCTGGGAGAGGCCTTTAGAATTCTCAGCCAGAGATCTGGGGCCAGTTGCTATGGGGACAAGGCCTAGCAGAAAGGAGGAGGGCAGTGCATTCCCTCAGGAACTCAACCTCTATATGTTAATAAGTTTAAATACAGATTGGATTTGAGAATATGGGCAAAAGTCACAGGTACTGTACAAGACAGACTGGGGAATTAGAGACACAGGATCTCAAATCCATGTATATTTCAGACTCATCTAATTCCTAAGGTAAGGTAAGGCAATTCCTAAGGTATTTCTAACAAGTATTACCTATGAAAAAACAAAATCCCGGGCAACACTGGGTATACATTCTAGTTTACAAATATTGTTTCTTCAAACTTTCTATTAAGGCAAATTTTTTGATGTGACTTTTACCTAAAATTTGAGTTGCCTTACCAAGAGAAAGCTAACTACCTGCATAGCTGCTTGGCTTCCGCTGAACATCTAAAACTACAGCCTCATTTTTATTCCTAATTAGAGTAGGCCCATTAAGTCAGTGGGAAATTGGTAAATCAATAGTTATATAAGTTCATTTGATTCAGTGGATTTACTCTAGATGGGACCAAAATAGTTTTAGAATTTTGGTTTTAATAAGTCTGTTAAAATGCCACCTGCGAAATGGCAACTAATTTTTTACCCACCCACGCATCCACACATACTTATTTTTATCCTTCAGTTAGGATTTGTTTTTTAGATTAATTGCAGTGATGAGTTGTGTGTTCCCTTTTTATTGGATTACTGTTCAGTGCTCTTGAATACTAATGACAGACAAGAAGGATAGGATTCATAATAATAAACTTCCTGAACATATTAGAACAGATGTGGAAACAGATGTGGAAAGCTCTCTAGGTGTTGCTAAGCTGTAACTCCTAGAAAGCCTGTCCACTATACTTAATGGTTAAGCTGAAACCCAACAACACCTGGATTTCACACAGCTTTTGTTTCAGAACAATAAGGAAAACCTGACTTCCTTTTGTGGGTTCTGTCTAATCACTGATTTTAATGGAATCTAGATTCATGTATTTATTCAGAAAAGACTTGAATCAATTCAAGCATGGGTAAATTAATCTATTTTTCATCCATGTTACTTTTTCACAAATCTATTCTGTGCTAGTTAGGATCAATTTACATTTTTTTAAAAAAAGCTAGCTTGAAAATACCGTACACATTTAATTATTCATTTCTTTTTTTTAAGTAATTTTTATTCACATTTCAACAGATAAAACAAACAATAATGTCTGCAATGTTTACATGTAATATTTTTCCTTCTTCCTTTCCTTTCTGGATTACAATTATTGATATTCCCTCTATTTATTATATCACGTATCACAATAAAATGTTAATAATCTATAATTTGTTAGTTCCTGCTATATATCTCTACTTTACTTGTTACATGATATTTCATTAACTGTTAACTGTATAATAACTGTTATCATGAAAAATGTATTACCCTCTGTCTACCCCCAACCCAAATCTGTAACAATCTTCCACTCTTTGTCAATATCCTCATCTGATTTCCCTTTCAATCTTTGTGTAAGTATGTCCGCATTTCTGTTTTCCATAAAAGTTGTCCACCGTTGTGGGTGTAGTTTCATTTTTCCGAAGTCGTGCATATTCAATACGGTCCATCATCACCATGTACAATATAATTCTCCACTGTCTCTTAGCTGGCATTCCACCTAATGTATGTGTCATGTTTAACAAGTAAAATTCAGGTGTCATCCCGAATTGAATCTTCAAAATTGAACTTATTTTCTTATGTATTTCTTTCCAATATTTTTGTGCTCTAGGACATGACCACCACATATGAAATAGTGTACCAGAGTTCTCTTGACATTTCCAACATTGGCCTGTACCTTTCTGTCTTTAATTTTTCTGGTGTCATGTACCATCTATGAAATAGTTTATAGTAGTTTTCTTTTAAATTTTGGGCAGCGGTGAATTTCTGTGTACGTTGCCAGCTCTGTTCCCACCATTCTTACTGCACTAAGTGTCCAACATTTTGTGCCCATTGTATCATTGCAGCTTTAACTGTCTCTTCCTCACATTCTTGTTGTAAAATTTCTTTATACAGATATGCTAATAAATGTGGTGGATTTTCTCTTAACATTCTCAATAAGTGAATTTGTTCCTTTTGTTGTATTTCATAAGTTTGTACATCCATCTGAAATCTTTCCTTTAGTTGTCTATAGGGAAACCAGCTTAATTTTATTCCTTCAGTTTCCAATTTCCCTCTTGATTTCATCTTCATACCAGAGTCTTCTGTTGTGTCTAATAAGTCTTCATATCGTAGCCATTTATCTGTGTCTTTCCATCTCCCCAAAAAGGCTTCTTGCAGGGAGACCAAATTAGGTAACTGCCTTATATTCTTCTTCTTGTAGTCAGTCCATATTCTAAGTGGCAATTTCCTTATAAAATGATGCATAAAATCTTTGTCTACTGCTGCTTTTCCATAAAACATATAGGCATGCTATCCCATTCTTAAGTCTGCTCCCTCTAACACCAGCATTCTTGAGTTTTGAAGATTTAACCAGTCTTTTATCCATGTGAATGCCGCAGCCTTATAATATGTTTGTAGGTCTGGCAAGTCTAGACCACCTCTTGCTGTTGTGTCCATCATGATTCTCCATTTAATTCTTGGTTTCCTCCCTTGCCATATGAACTTAATTATATCTCTTTTCCATTGAACAAAAGATTTAATGCTTATTATAATAGGCACATTTTGAAAAAGATAGTTCATTTTTGGTAGAACATTCATTTTTATCACTGATATCCATCCCAGCAAAGATATTTTTAATTGAGTCCATTTTTCCAAATCTTGAGTTATCTCCTTCCATTTTTTATCATAGTTGTTATGGTACAATGCATTATTTCTTTGTGCAATCCAAACTCCTAGATATTTAGCTTTCTGTCCTTTATTAAATCCTGTAATTTGTTTGAGTTCAGCTTCTTCCTTCTCCCTCATATTTTTTGATATATATATACTGTTTTTTCCTTGCTAATTTTAAAACCGGAGTAATCTCCATACTCTTGAATAGTATCCATCAGTCTTTGGGCACTTTGGGGATCATCCAAAAAAAGTACCAAATCATCTGCAAAAGCTTTGAGTTTATATTGAAATTTCTTTATCTGGACTCCTCTTATTGCCATGTCTTCTCTTATATTATTGTTGAGTGCTTCTAATGTCAAAATAAATAGAAAAGGTGATAGGGGACAACCCTGCCTGGTGCCTCTCAAAACTTCAACCGGTGCAGTACACTCTCCATTTATAATTAATCTTGCTTTTTGTTGTAGTCCTGTCTCTTCTTAAGGATTTGAAATGGTATATCTTTAAAAAAATTTACGTCTTTATCTTCCACCTTTAATGTTCCTTCATAGCTACATTGTAATATTTTATCTCTAGTAACAGTCCGATTAAAGATTATTATTATGTATCTCGGAAGTTTTCTTTCTCTCGCCGTTCTGGAAGCAACTCTGAACATTCTGTCAATACACATCTCCATTTTGTCTTCATCTATGTCTAGAAATCCTGCCAAGGCTGGAATCATTTTCCCATACAAGTCCTCCATATTTGAGTCAGGAACTCTGCAAAAACGGAAGCATCTTTCACGATATCTCAATTCCTGGTGCAATGTTTGAAGTTCTTCTTCTTGTTGTTTCCCTTTCATCTCCTTCATTTCAGTTTGTACTTGTTTAACTTGCTCCTTTATTTCTTTGGTCTCTATCTTTACCTTGGAGACATCCTTGGTCAAAGTTTCCAACTTCTTCCCAAGCTTGTCAATCTCATGTTTCATATCTGTTCTCATTTCTTTCCTTGTTTCCTTTAAATCCTGTCTGATATCAGTCTCTATCTTTTTTATGTCTCCTCATGTTCTTTAGTTCCTCCATCATTTGCTGCATAATGTCTGGGGGTTTCTGGAATGTATCCACAGATGTTCTTCTTATTGATTGGGTAGTCATAGTTACAGCCGACGCTGCTGTGGCTTTTCTTGTTCTTTGATCCATTGACCTTTAAAAAAATATAATGTTCTGTTCTTTGCAAATCTGCCTTCTCTTTTACCAATAGTTACAGTTTTAGAAAACTTGTTGGACTGACACCTTCACTAAGTGATATACTTATACAAACAATAAATTTTAGTTATAAACAATCTTAAATCATAATGTTCAAATATAGTCAATTGTTCTATATAATGTTAATAAAATACTAAATTTATATACAGTACCAAATGCAAATTGAATAATCAAATCAGGAAATAATAGTAAGCAATTGATTTCCCTTTAACACTCCTGACTCCCCCTCCCAATATGCTTTCAGGCCTTACAGGCCTTTTCTAAACACACAGTATTCAGAAACACAAATGCCAGCTGCAAATTCAAACCGCTTTCTGTGTGGGTGGGAAGTGTGCTATTCTCAGGCCTGTCTCCAAAGACAAAACAAACTGGGAAATCAGCTTCAGTCTGAGTGTACCAGCGGATGTCTGCTCCATCGTCTGTCTTCAAACTTATCAATGTCCAAAATCCCAAGTCCATTTAATTCTGTTTAAATATAAATCTTGCAAAGCAAAAGTCCAATGGTAAAATATCCATTTCAATATTCTATCAATTCCTCTCAGTTCAGTTCAAACATAAAAGTCAATCATATTCCACATCATATTCCATAGTCCTTTTGTCTAATCCCTCTCTTCCTCTGACCATAATACAGTCAATTGAATATTCCAATGAGTAATTTAAAAAGGATCAGTACACAATTAAAAAAAGGAGGGGAAAAACCCCCTCAGTCCTTAAAATCTTAAATTCATTCAGTACTGTCAGTTTAAAACCAGTTCCCAGTGTCAGTTATAAACAATTCAATCACAGCTGCAGCAAAAATTCAAAACGTGGATTCTTCTCCTAAAACCCCAAAATCAAAATGATAGATCCAAATAAAGTGTGGAATGTAAAGTACAATCCCAGTAAGGCAAAAATAAAATGTGAAATACAGTCCAGGTTAAAAAAAAAAAAAACAGCCTATATTTTACATCTCCATATGCAGGTTTCAAGTTTCAAAGTCTGCAATCTCCACACTTTAGTCTCTTATATAAAAAAAGGAGAGATACACTCTTCAACTTTTATCAGAGAATAAATCTTACGCCAGACTCCAATGTCCAGTGCACAGTCTCAATTTATCTTTAATGTTAACCTCCAAGAAAAAGGAAATTGAAGTCAGCACACTCAACAGTTAAATTGTCCCTTTAAGAAATCCTCCATTTTATTCCCTCTTACAGTCCTCGTGGTCCTTCCAGCAACTTACTCTCTTTGCAGCAGGTACATTCTTCTTACGAACTTACTTGTTTGTAATCCAAATCAGGGTTTCTAATACTCAGCTTTCTGAAGTCTTAATTTTAAAGTCGGCGGCGGCGCTTGTGTCGCTGTTGCGGCAACCCTGGAGTCCCGTCGTGGTCTTGCGATCCTGCACACCCCTGCTCTTTCTCCTTTCAGAGAAGGCTCGGTGCGGCTTCACGGATCCCCTTCAGACGTCTTCCACATCTCCCTTACTAAGGGGATAGCTAGCTGGAATTAGATGGACTTATTCCGGCTGGAAACCTTCAGGTGGGGGTTCAGAGTTGCGCAGCGCTACTCCGGACTCCCTCTCATGTCCGCCATGCAGCCGGAAGATTTAATTATTCATTTCTAAATGTACTTTTTGTCAGCATATACAGTGTAGATGGATTCTGACAATTTTTAGAGACAAGAACTAGATCACAACATTTGCGCAGTTCCAGTCCAGTGGTTCAGATATCTTCATAACAGAATTTTCAAACACTTAATTTGTAAAGCATTCAGGAATATCCCATATTCCAACCTGAAACTCACACTTTGGTTCCTGTTTCTAAGGCCATTTTTCTAAGTCCACTTATCTGACGGTGCATTTGGTGCAGGTCAAAAGGAGTTATTTCCACAAGATGTTCAGAGTTGAGATATAAGAGAAACAAAAGCTCTTAGCACAAAGCCATTCTGACAAAGCAGAGAAATGGGAAGAATTAGGAAGAAATGAGCATGGTCATATAAGAAATGTTTTTCATTAGCGAAAAATTGAAATCGATTTACAAAAAGGAGAATCTGTATTATTAAAGATGAGTACAAAGGAGAAGTGAGCGGATATGACATTAAAAAGACAAAAAGCAGAAAATGAGTAGCAATTATTAACACAAGGAAGCAAGGAGGGATGGTAATGTAACGCAAAGCTTTAGAAGCTTCTGTAAAGAGGGGGAAAGAAAATGTAAAATTGTGCCAATAAGTGATGACAAAATGGAGGCTTAAACCAGAAGTTGTAAATGCTAACAAGGAGAGCAGGATGCCTGTACAAGGAAGATACAAATTAATGAATGTATTCAGTTAACGTAGATGTATGCATGTCAGAAGAGCCTAAATGAAATTCACCCTGGAGTATGAGGGGAAAGAATTAGCCACCGTAATCATGGAGTCATTGGCAATTATGCTTTTCAACTTCAGGAAGACAGGAAATTCCCAAAGGACCAGAGGCAAGTAAACACAACCCTTGGAATTCTTCATAGGAAATCTTGATAAGTGGTAAATGATTATGATTTGGTAAATAACTAGAGGAAATTATAAGAAAAAACAGCAACAGGGATTTAAAAAGCAAAGGGAAAAGTGACAATTGGCTTTTTATTTCATCAGGAGAACAGCATTATAAAGCTATCCATTTTATTCTTCACTGTGCTAGATGTTTAGTGCTTAGTGCTTTGAACTGCTGCAGTGGACTTTCTGATATGTTTCTGGGCAATCACATTCATGGAACTTGCATGTACAAATTGGGAAATCTCTTAATTTCACTTTTTCAAACAAACATATTGTTTAAACCTCACATTCTTATCACCCCAAATATGTGATGTCCACCAACGAAAGATTGGGCATGATGGAAGAAAAACTCCATTAAATGAAGTGTTTACATAAATACTTCCCCCAAAACAGAACTAAAACAAAATGTCCTCTATTTCCACTGCTCAGATTCACTACGTACATGTAGCAGCAGGCCATGTAAAGCCTGGGGACCCTTTCAGAAAAAAAAGAGATGATAATCTCAATTCAGGATAAGTATAATTGGATATACAAGAATTAAAGCTCTGTCTTTTAAGAGTTAGGCCCTTTCCACACAAGATAGCAGAAATGCCTCATGGCATTGCAAGGGCAGTGTTTAAGACTGCGTTTCTGTGACTCTGTGTTTCACACCCTCCTCCCTTTGAAGTGGGGGAGACCGCTTTTTCCTTCCACACTACAGTGTCCTTGACCATTACCCTGCTCCACCTTTGCCCCACTCCTGCCTCTTTGGTTGGATGCTTCAATATTTTTTTTTAATTTTACCAAACAATGTTTCTATGTAGGAACATCTTTACGTAAAAATGACGTCATGTAACTTCCAGCCATGCTTGAAATGCGACAGCAGGGCAACATTTTGTGGCACATTGTCCTTGGTGTGGTCTCTTTCTCTCTCTCTCACGTTGACTGGCAAAATGGAGCAGGAGAGGTCAATTGCCACGGTGCTGCAAGTGCTCCATATGTATATGGACATCTTTGCACTAGTGGCAGCCTTCTTACAAAGGCAGTGGTGGAGGGAGTGGGCCATTAGACACACCCTGTTGTATACCCTGTTGTCATTTAAAAAATGGGATCTGTAGTTTCTTCAGCTTGCCCTCTGAGGATCTCAGCTGGCTGCCCTGGCCATGCTGGGGGCATCTCAGGGGCACGCAGGAGGCCCAAGTAAGGGAGAGGGAGGTCTGTGGGGGGCTGGGGGTGAGATCTCTAGTTCGGTGCACCACAGGCAATAAGCTTCTCAAAATTATTTTATTTTATTTTGTTTCAAAAAACCCTGCTACATTCCATTCATATTATGAAAAATTGCAATTTTTTTTGGTAAATTTCTTGTTTAAAAAGGAAGAGAAATGAAATGAGAGTGATGCATGTTATCAGCCCATGCCATTGCAGGCACAGGGCTCTGGTTGCTTCCAGTTAGGACCCCAGGATCTGGTCTGTGGAAGGGCCAAAAGGGTCAGAAGTCAGGCTTACCTTCCACCATCTCAGATTTTGTGAGTTGTAACCAATAAATGGTGTGACCACTTATAGGACACTCCTGACCTCATATGGTTACTCTCCCCTCCTTTCCTGTTCCCCCTTTGCAGTTTCCCGCTGCACACACTTACACCTATGCCATTATAAGCATCATTTTACTATGGAGGAAAAACACATGTCATACACATAACCCTGCAGCTGTTGGCAGATAAACTCTGGAAAAATGTTAGGGCACCAACCCTTAAAAGTGTCAGTGTTTGGACAACAATCCAGAACAACCCAGAATAACTCAGGGTACCAATACTGAGAACTGTTGGGCAACAACCCAGAAAATGGTCGGGGCACCAAACCTTAAAAACCATGAGGGAAAACTGTCAGGGCACCAACCTTGAAAACTGTTAGAAACTGTTAGAAAAAACTGACGCAGGGTCAGACCTAAAATATTACATCTGTACAGATAATCTATGCAATTGCAAGTGAGCTCTGAATCAGCCTGGAAAGATTCCCAACTTTGGCCAAAGGGACTCCCCTCCCACAGCAAGAAAGCAGTCCAAATTACAAGAGCAAAGGGAAGAAAGTTTATTGAAAGAAGGGAAAGGTTAAATAGGTTTGGGATGACAGTGATCTCATAAAGCGCATGTTCAAGAATATTAAGAATATTTGCTTTTCCATGGCTAGAATTCTGATACATGGTTGCTAATACAGTAACTTCTGGTTAACAATCAACAATAAACCTTGATTCACACATGTATTCGCTCAGCAGTGAAATATAATAAATATTGTTATAGTCGGTGTTGGGAACCCAGGCATTGACCTTTGCCAGTTAATGTCAGCATACTTTTAAGTAGGACAAAGTTCACTAAAATTCAAAGTGGAGAACTATAGTTAAGCAAATACAAAAAGACAAAATGATAGTTCCTTTAGCTTAGCCATTTAAGCAGGCAATACCCTCTGTGAATTAAACTGTCCAGGGCACTGAATTGTTACCCTGACTTCTGGGGGAGGGCTGGGGGACGATTTGGTCCAAAATTGCAAAGACTGGAGGAATAGTGGAGCACTGGTCTTGGCAGAATGAAGGTTGAGAGGGAGCTTCTGGGTTATCTGCAGTAGGATATGCACACAGTAAGGGTTCTGGGCACCTTATTGGTTTCTGATGCTGGCAGTTGATAGGGATTAGCTCAGAGTCATTAAGTCAGGCTTTCTTGGCTAATGTCAGCGAACATTTGACCTGGTCATGCTGAGGTCACCTCTGACCTACTCCCAGTCAGTGTCCCTTTCCACATGGCCTTGCCAGCCATAAGTATAATTTATATTTTATGACAACACATCTGCCAATTAATATATTTTGCCAATTAGACCATATCAAAGCATAGAGGTGTATGGTCTGGTAACAGAATCTCCTTAGAGCCCTGCAGAGTAGACCAGGAAAAAAGATGGGAATCACTGTCCATTTGGTCTGTACTCTTTTACTGCTAGCACAGCCACTTTAGTGCTCAAAAAATTGGTTTCAGCATGTTCAGCTATGCATTAAAGTTGCTGCTGGGACTGTCCTAAGACATTTTGCTCCCTGAGGTAGAATCCAAGGTGTTGCCCTTTCTATACTGGAAAAGCCAACCAGACTAAGGCCATTTCTGCACTACATTGTTATAGTCAGATTATTCCACTTCCAACATCCTGTGGAATTCTGGGGTTTGCAGTTTTAGGGAAAGGCCTGTAGAATTCTCAGCCAGAGACCTCTTTGGCATCAATAAACTACAAACCTAAGAATTCCACAGGATGTTGAAAGTGGAATAATAGCACCATTATTGTGTAGTGCAGAAATGGCCTAGCAATTCAACCAGCCATGACAACAGGACAGCATCCTTCTTTCCACCTGAACATGTGTGGTTGGCATAGGTAGTACAAGGCAGGACATGTGGCAGGTCAAGCTCTTGCATCCATCACTTTACTAGTGGTCTCTGCCATTGAAACCTGCTTCCTGAGTTGTTCCCCTCACTTTTCATAATAGAAGGGTTGGCTCACATTTTACCAAATGTCCAAATGCCAGACAAATTTGAGAGATCCTGTTGTGGCAAAACAGTTGAGGTTTTGCCACAGCTGTTTTTGCCATTTATCAATTAGATAAATATCTCAAGGGGTTCCATACATACCTATTCAAATACCTAAATTATCATTACTAAACACCTGCTGCTTGCGATGGATGCTGAAATTACAATACTATGATACAAGGTCAAGGACTAGTTCTAGTTTTTCTCCTAGGTTCCTGGCAAACAAATGGAAATTACTCTATGGGATCCTAAACAAGAGATACAGAAAAAGTTACTACAGCAAAATGGAGAGTTTCATTGTTCATTTTCAGCCTGTGGAGAGAAAGAAAGTAGTGTGATCATTTTTGACACACTACCTTTACTAGCTTATAGGAGAACATAAGTTTGTATTTGCATTTTATGCTGAATATTTTAACAAGTCATTACAAAAAACAAACATTCCTTTGCTTTTATATTAAGGGGTGATTTAGGTGCAGGGAGATAATGGCAAAGGTGTGTGTTTTTCCCCCTTAGTAACTGAGATTACTCCTCTATTATCCAGACTCAGAGCGAGTATTATACTTAAACACATACAAACATAGTTAAGGTTAAATAGGAACAGCTGGTAAATTACTCTGATCCTATGGGATATGCTCAGGGATCTATGTTAACCCTCTCAGGGCAGGACAAAAATGCTTACAGATGGAAAAAAATTTGCTCACCCAGGATTTCTTTGGGATTTTGTGAACAAACACCAAGATACCTTAGGTGGCCTGAAAGGAACAGGACAATGGGGACTAAATCATCTCAAGAAATAAATGTAAGGAAATAGAAGCACTATTTGAATGTGTTTCCTCTTGTATTCTATCCTAAGTGGAGGTTTTCAGTCCAAATCAAGTGTAGGGATCGTTCCAGAAAAAAAAAATGGTTATAGCTGTACAAGCTAATAAGATAAGGTTCAGCAAGGAAGGCCAGAGCTAGGAAAATTCAGAGCCAGGCCATGCTTTAGCTTCCAGGCAAAACAATAGAAAATCATAATTGTAACCATCATTATCCTTTGGCTTGCTTGGATCACATAGTAACCCCAGACTAAAACCTATAGGTTTCAGAATAGTTTGGATAGCTAGCCCCATTTATGCTGGAGAAGCTTCTTTCAATTTCATTCAACCTGGTGTATTTCATCTTCTGTTGACTGGCTTAATACACAAGGCTGTTCCTTCTTGATTGGAATCCTCTGACAGAGAGGGTGGCAACATAAATCTCCTGAAATGAGGTTAGTGCTAACAAGGCAGATTCTTGAAGTGTAGATGTTTCTGGTGTTATCCAGGTCCACAATGAGGCCATTCCCACATTACACTATTATAGTGCTATTATTCCACTTTCAACCTCCTATGGCATCCTGGGACTTGCAGTTTAGGGAGGGGCATTTAGAATTCTCAGCCAGAGAGCTCTTTGGCCTCAGTAAACTACAACCTCAGAATTCCACAGGATATGGAAAGTGGAATAATAGCACTACAAAACTGTAGGGCGGAAATAACTTGAGACCTTGAGGACAATTTCCTCTCTCACTCTGAGATATCCTGCAAGTTCATGGCCTCAGCTCCCAAACAGGGAATGTTTGATCCCAGGACTAGGATATTTTTTCAAAGTGGATGAAGAATTTGTGTGTTTTATTCAGGGAGAGGTGGATGTACTTCTCACATCTGAATTTTATGACATGTGGGAGGCATGAGTTTGCCTGAGGCCTGTTTTCCCACATGTGCAAAGGAGTGTGGCTTGCGTGGGAAACCCCTTTGAGCATTTAACTGCAGCAAGCCATGCCACTGGAAAGTGGAACAATGCTCTGCTATGAGGAGAAGGATAGCACAGATCATAGAGAAAAGTTTCACAAAAACTCAGAGCTTTGAATTTTTTTCACTACATCTCCCAGAATCCCCTAGGCATAATACAAAATAGATAAATCATCTCTAATATTCAGGAACCAAATAATCTCTGATACAATGGACTGGATTTGGACCTAGTCCTGCTTAGAGGACTAGGACCACTGAAATCAACGTTTAAGATAATCATGACTAATTTATCCCACTAATTATGATGGGCTTGTTCTATGCATGTCTGGATCCAATCCAGCATATTCAGTGGTTCTCAACCTGTGGGTCACAATCCCTTTGGGGGTTGAATGACCCTTTCACAGGGGTCTCCTAAGACCATCGGAAAATACATATTTCTGATGTTCTTAGGCTCCATTCCCTCCTTGGTGGTGGTGTGCAAACACAAGCCACACGCTCGCACACCACCATTCCTGCTGTGGTGACACTGCTGAGCCCCCCTGTCTTCCTTGGGTGGTGGTGTGCAAGCGCGAGCCACATGCTTGTGTCCTCCTGCCCCCTTTGGCAGGAGCGCGTGTGGCCACAGCTTCGCCACAGCAGGAGTGGTGGTGCGCAAGTGCGAGCCACGCGCTCGTGTCCTCCTGCTCCCTGTTCAGAAGGGACTGAAATCGCTCCCCTTCTCCCCTACTGGGAGAACCTCCCATCTGACGGGCCAGCTTGGGAGGCGGCAGCAGCACGGGGGCAGGCCCCCTCCTTGCCATGGCCCCTGCCCCACTCACCACGGAGGAGGGCGCTGCGGAAGGGCCGGGGAGCCGCAAGGCGGCACTTTTCCAGGAGGGCGAGCTGTGCCCAGCACAAAAGACAAAGGCGCTGGGATTCCTCCCCCTCCAGCCAGGGTCGACACTCTGGAAACCTTTCCCACACTGCCCCCCCAGTGGAAAAGAGAGCGAAGCAGAAGCAGAGCCTGGGGGGGGGTAGGAGTTTTTTTTCCTGGGGAGACACGTGGTTCCTCTTTCCCTCCCTGCCCGCTGCCCCCGTTCCTGGCCGGCGAGGCGACCTTTGCCGAGCAGGAGGCATTGTTGGGCCCACGCCTTCCCACATTCCAGAGGGACACAGCGCCCGTCTCCGCAGCGCCCATCTCCCCGCCAAAGGGGGCAGGAGGATGCAAGCTCGTGGCTCGCGCTTGCGCACCACCACCCAGGGAAGACGGGGGGCTCAGCAGCGTTGCCACAGCAGGAGCATCCTGAGGGAAATTTGTACCTCTCCTGAGGAGGTACCAGCACGGGAACGACCCTGCTGGCCTGGATGGAGGGATGGAGAGGGCCTCGGCTTCTCTCACTGGCCCTAACATGCACCTACCCTCCCCCCCGATTGGGCAGATTCCTGGATACCTCTTAAACTACCATAGGCCCGGGATTTCTTTTTATTCCCCTCTATTAATGGCACCATGGAAACTGATTTGGGGCTAAGTGGACACCTGGAGTAGGCAGTTTGGCTCCTTCCGAGGATTTTGGACACCCATCTTACTCAGAGCGGCCAGTGGTTGAGGATTGTGGGACCTGTTATCTGAAATATCAGGAGGGTGTCAGGCTTAATATTGCCAGATTGAAAGCTGGACAGGGCTGTGTAGAAGAGAGGATTTCAGCAGCTGCCAGGTAACAAGCAACACCTGGTGAAATTCGCTTTTCTCTATAAACCTTAAAGGTACAGTAAGCTTCTACGTTTTTGGGGGGGGTTTTTTGCCTTCCACTGGCAACCCTATAGCGGTCTAGCTGCTTCGCTTGTTAGTGGCAAGGGCAGCTGTCCCTGAATTTTTCTATGTTTTTCTCCCCAGCCTAGACAACTGGAGTAATGAGTCTGGAAGTCTTGGGGAAAAGGCAGGATGTAAATAAAGTTAATAATGATGACCATGATGATAATGATGACAACAACAATAATAATGGCTCTTTTCCCTTTGGATACCATATTGTTTTAGTTGGGAATGTCATTGCAAAATACTGATTGGGTTCTTTAAAGTACTGTAAATAGAAACTATCCCCTTGCTTAATAACCTGTTCACTAGAGGCAGAATGGAGACAAAGTTCAAGACCTTCTATATTACTTGTATGTACTTTAAAAGTGACTTCTGGTTCTTTCTTTCTTTCTTTCCCCCAAGAATTAAAAGTGGAAATATTTGTTATACAGTAAATTAGAGTGAGCAACTGTGGCTTCCGATTATTTTTTTTTTTTTTAAGTGACTGCAACATCCACAGTTTTATTAGGGCTGCTAAGAGTTCTTGGTCAGAGGCATGCAAAGAGGGCTGCAGTTGCCCACTCTGGTGCAAATGGTTTTTGCCATTAGACTTGAAGCACAAGTAATTTTGTGTGAGGAAACATCCAGCATGTGGCAGAGTTAAAATTTGCATGTAGGAACTATTTCTCAGTGTAAAGTCAAAGGCTTTCACAGCTGGAATTCATAGGTTGTTGTGGGTTTTCCAGGCTTTGAGGCTGAAGTTTTGTGTCCAAAATCCATTTTCCTTCTGCTCTCTCTCTCTCTCTCCTTCTCCATTTTCCTGCTTTGTCCTTAGCTTACTTTCACTGCTGTAAACTGAGTTCAAAGTCCACAAATAATTGATCTTCATTGTGCTCTTGCAAAGACTGCCCTGAGAATTTCTGATCTGGTGAGAAAGAAGCAATCTCAACCTTTGCACTGACGTTGGCTTTTTATGCATACTGTCACAAAATGTAGCAATGTAGTTTACTGTTGTTATATTAAGACTGTTACCCATGCTACACCATGCTTCAAGACAAAATTTCATTTATTTGTAATTAGAAATAAATATTTCACCATATATAATTACATATTGTTTTTGTGATTAATCACTATGTTTTAATTATGTTCAATTTGTAACAATGAAAATACATCCTGCATATCAGATATTTTCATTACGATTCATAACAGTAGCAAAATTACAGTTATGAAGTAGCAACAAAAATAATTTTATGGTTGGGGGTCACCACAACATGAGGAACTGTATTAAAGGGTCGCGGCATTAGGAAGGTTGAGAACCACTGCAGTATATGATTCCAGAGGTCACTTAAGTGGCATGCAATTTGTAGAACCCAGTTTATGTGACTTAACATGTGCCAGCAATGTTTTGGATTTCATGGCCATTTTTCATTTCATTCTGAAAATAGCTCTCAACACAACACACATATTTTTTGTGGGAAGAGGAACTCAAAGGCTCCATCCAAAAACAGAATAGATGATCTGTGCAGGGAACATTTTCAGTGTGGCACACAACACTTTTTTTTTCCTTTCAAGAAACCCCTAATATAAGTTCTACTAAATAGCTGGAGTGACTTGTTTCACTCCCACTAATTTCTTCTTTCTGCTCCCAAGTCATGGAGCACACTTCCGTTAAATACCCAGGTGCTATGTTCTTATGATGCTTAAAATTCTCCAAGCTGAAATTACTGGTTGCTAAGCAACACTATCTCCCACTTTTCCCCTACTCAACCTTTTACTTATAAATATGATAAACATGAAAAATAATTGCAGAGTCCTTAAAGACTTATACAGCATGTTTGTCTATTAAAACACAAATGGGACTACCAGACAGTGTTACACTCATTACTTCATGTTTGATTAAGGTGCTAGTTGTGGATTCCCTGCTATGATCCTTTTTACCGTTTCAGGAGAAGGAACTGGCAAAGTCATCTTTGAGTATTCCTTGCCTATGAAAACCCTATGAAATTCATGGGGTCACCATATGTCAACAGGCAACTTGAAGGCACGTACACACATACACAACCTCATTCCCATGCTGTTTTAATGCGTAGTCACCCTCCCCAACACCTCTTTGGAACCGGCTGTTGAGACAGAGTTGCACATTGATTTCTCACTGAATGTACTGCAACACATTATCCTGAAAACAGTTCTACAATTATTTGCTCTACAATTACTGCCCCTATCTCAGGGAAGGGAATTAGTCACACACATAGCATCCGTAGAAGAACTGTATTCAATTCTTAAAAGTTGGAATGTTTATGAACATTCTGGTGTATTCAGAAGTTCAGTCAGTTGTTTCCAAAAGCTTGAAAACAAAAGCATATCACACATTATGGAACTAACCTGTATCATAAACTTGACAACAGACCATGTTCTGGACAGAAAGTGCCACCAACTCTATTGAAGACAGTGCTAAAAGTGGAAATATGTCTTATTCATGTCCGAAATACAACATTAGATTCCCAATAGGGGAGTAAAGACTGGTACCTTAATGTAGCAGTCTCCACTGCACAAGCTGCCATCCTTTCTCCTTATTGCATTCTCTGACTGTGGCTTGGCAGAACCACTTGGCTTGTAAGGGGGAAAAAATGAGAAGTTGTGAGATGGTAAAACTAACTCTCATTTTAAAATATGCTCTCTAACCCAAAGTTGATTCAGGATGAGAGCAAGAGGGTACAAGATACAACACTGACGAAAGTATCGGCATGTTAAAAAAGAAGAACAATTATTTTGACCAAAAAGTTTAATAAATTTTAAATGTTAAAAAAAAAAAAAGGAAGAAGAACAATTCTAGTTCATGATACATTTGAAAGGTTAGTTTGATTCAACACACATAGGCCTTTTCCACACGTGCAAATAAATCGGTGTGGAGCGACCTCTGAAGGGCGTAGTCCACACGTTTTAGCGCTCTAGATCGGACATAATTTTCAGGTTCCACACATTCAATTGCACGGAGACGGCACCATCAGTCAGCATGCGGTCTTTTTAAAAACCGGGAGAGAAGGTGGTCTTTTTTTTTGTATCGCTCTATATCGATCGTTCCCGGATGTGTGGAAGCAAAAATACAGGCCGATTCGTGCGTGACGTAATTGGTGGGCGGGCCGTGGGCAGGAAGGCGCCATGTTTTTTGGTCTAGGAAAGCGTTTTCCTGCAGCTAGGAAAGGGGAAAAAGCTTGCAGGTAAGTGCTTTCATGCCGAAAAACAGGGTTTGGGGGGGGTTGGGGGATTGTCGGGACCCCAGTGTGCCCTGCGGGGGCCTCCTGGCTGTGGTTTTAAGCACATAATGCGCAAAAGTGGACGGGTAACGTGTGTACTATGGGGTGCGAATTAAAACGGTACAGGCTGCATGCGTGTGGAACGTGGTGAAAAATGTCCGCTTTGAGGTGGACCCGAAATAAACCGTCAGGAAACGATTTATTTTCCCCGTGTGGAAAGGGCCATACACAATGAGATGGAGCATGTTCCTAAACATGCAGACCACTAGTAGGGAGAAGTCAGCAAAGTAAGAGTTCAGAATGAGCTCAGAGTAGCTACAGAGTTTTAAAATAATAAAAATGCACGTGTAGGGGTGTTTTGCTTTCTTTTTGGCTATGTTCAGAGCAAGAGGAAGAACAAGGAAATGGTTTGGCCTCTGTGTAGGGAAGATGACAAAATGCTAATGGGATAGAGAGAAGGCCAAACTATTCAATGCCTTCTTTGCCTCAGTCTTCTCCAGAAAGGAAAACAGGGCTCCAACTAGTGAAGATTAGAACAAACGATGCAGAGCCATTGTCAATAAACTTTGAGAATTCTTGGAGAACAGCTGAGGTCTTAACAGGTTGGAGAAGGGCAAATGTTGTGACCATCTTGAAACAGGACAAAAAAGAGTATCCAACTAAGTACTAATTTGTCAGTCTGATATCAATACCAGGAAATATTCTAGAACAGGTCATTAAACAGATAGTCTGTGCACACTTAGAAAGGAATGCTGTGATTACTAATAATGAGGATGGGTTTCTCAGAAGCAAGTCATGACAAATTAATCTGATCTCTTTTTTGACAGAATGGCAAGCTTGGTAGATCAAAAGAGTGCTGTGGATGTAGAATATCTTGATTTCAGTAAGGATTTTGACAAGGCCCACTATGATATTTTTGTGAAAAAGCTAGTGATCTGTGGGCTACAGAAAGCTATTGTTAGGTGGATTCATAACTGGTTGACCAACTAAACTCAGACATTAATTTTTTAATTCATCCAGGAGAGAAGTGCCCAGTGGAATACCTCGATAGCCATCATTATATATCTGAAGGGATGTCATATGGAAGATAGAGAAAGCTTGTCTTCTGCTGCTCTAGAGACTAGAACATGAATCAGTGGATTCAAACTACAAATGACATTTCATCTAAACATAAGGAAGAACTTACTTGCTGTAAGAACGTTGAACAGTGGAATAGGCTGTTGTAGTGGGTTGCCTCTCTTTCTTTGTAGGTCTTTGTAGAGGTTGGATGGTCATCTTTTAGTAGTGCTGTAATTGTGTATTCTTGCACGGCAGGTGGTTGGAAAAGATGACCTTGATGCGACTTCTAACTCCAGGATTCCATGATTAGACTAGAATCAGGAAAATGGTGAATGGTAATATAAAGGCTGTAGGTAATCAGCTCGTTGGAGGTAGTAGTGAAATTCTATCTTTCATCCAACGAAGGGTGATTCCCCCATTGGCATATTGGAAGAACCACCTTGTATCACATGGTGTTTAGATAAATACATCCCATCAAGTACATCACATAGGGTTTTGGTATGTACGAGATAAGCTCTCAACACTATTCCAAAGATCAAAAGAGACAGGGATATGGAATGGAAACAAATTTCAAGCCTTTGGTACCACAAAGGAAACCTAGGCCACAATCCTATACCCACCAATTTGGCAAATGCCTCAGTGAAGTCAAGGGGACTTCTTTCTGAGTATATTACAACTACAGTTTACCATTCTAAGCAGATTTCCTTAGAAATTCTCCAGATAGGTACTTTTGAGATATTTTTACATGGTATTATGGAATAAAAGAAAAGTTCATAAGAGTCTCTGGGGGGAAAAAATCTCAGAAACAGGGATGCTGAAAAACTAATCGCATTCATTCATAAGTTCTATTAAAAAAAAAGTACATGCAAGCCAAAACTGAAGTGATTCTGTTAATTGAGAGTGGTATGCCAGAAAAAAACATATGTTGCTCCTTTCCCTTCTTATTTTCATACATCTTAAGATGTTCAGTATGGCAGTGCTACTAACTATTGAAATAGAGTTAACAGCCTTGCTTTCAACACAAGGCAGCTCTTAAAAGTGCAAAATAAATGTGTGTTAGCATTTCACATAAACATGTCTTGAAAAACCTACAGCTTTTATGGGCTCACTGTATATTTCATTAGTTCTTGATGTCATTTACATAGAGAAGAGACACTTGCCCATTACAGATTGTTACTGAACCAGCGAGTTATCTTTATGGTATCTGTTTTTCAAGAATTGACATACACACATTTAGCAGATGCTGCCACTGATGTGCACTAAATATGTGTCTAATTCAGGAGTAAGCCTTCAGAATGCAGTCAGATTTACTCCCAAGTAAATGAACATCAAAACACAGGAGAAACAACACATACCTATTAAAATCAAAAGGCACATATGAAACCCCATGACATGGAGAAAGACCCTGCCTCCCACATCAATGCGAAAAATAAAACATTTTCTCATCAGTAACAGGATTCTGGAGTATCAAAGACCAGCATTTCAGAAACAATGCATAAAAGTGACCTTAGGCCCTTTTTACACTATGTAATTATTGCATTATGATTCCACTTCAGCTGCCATGGTTCTGTTCTATGGAATCATGGGAGGGAAGTTTAGAAGTCGCAGCCGGTGAGCTCCAGTACCTCCCAAGACTACAAACACCAGGATTCCATAGGAGGCAGCCATGATAGTTAAAGTAGAATCATAGTGCAATAGTTATGTAGTGTGGAAAGGCCCTTAGGCTGGGACAGTGTTTGCAATAATATTCAAGAACAATCTTGAAGCTCATGTGTGCAACTAAAGATTTGTTGTTGTTAATTGCTATCAAGTCAACTTCAACTTATGGTGATCCTATGAATGAGACATCTTTCAGTCACCCTGTTATCAATAGTCCTGCTCAGGACTTGAAAACTCAGGACTGTGACTTCCTTGATTGAATCTATTCAGTTGTAATGTGATTTTCTTCTTTTCCTACTGCCTTTTACCTTACTAAGCATTATTGTCCTTTTAACTGAGTCTAAAAGTACTCTTAACTGAAATCCTTCAATGTAAGTATCTACACATACTGGTCTTTTAAATAAAATAATGGTGCTGAATATTACAAGCCTTCATTCTGGGATAGAAGCTAGCCATTTTAGCAGGGAAGGAAGTTTTCCTCCAAAAACTACATACGAGTGTAAAAATATTTCCTTAGTTGTGAAATGTTTACTTTGGCTGTTGGTTTCTTCATTGTATAGTGAGCCCAGAAGTAACTGTACAATTGAGAATAATGTACTATGATTGTTATGGCCAGGCGGAGGGGGGAGAAGTAAACTGAAAATTAGGGCAATTGAAGCTGACTTAAAATAAATGTATATAAAAAAGAGAATCTTAGGGCCTGAGAAAAATGGGAGAAGGGTTTTTTGTCGCTAGTAAAAGTATTCACAAATACACATCTGTAAGGAGTTTGGGCTCAGCTATACAAAATACTTCAGTACAACTTCCTTTTATAAGCCAAGGACAAGCCAAAATGGAGCCACTATGCACTAAAAACATATATACCAAGAAACTAATCAACCTAGCAAGGATAAATACATAAAAGCTGTCACCATTTCCCTTCCAACCATGATCTATAGTGTCTTACGTATACATTTCTTCAGAGGTACTAAGTAGGAAGGGAGAAAGGAGTGAGCAGTGGGGTAATCACATTTAAAATACATGGTTTGAATTTTAAGTAGCTATAAAAGGAAACAACACCATAGAAACACTCTGGTTAGCTCTCAGGATCATCTGAATGGAAACATCTTTGATTATTCTCTCACAGTTGTCAGAGCCTCCCAGTAATTGTCCTGTGGCCTTAGCTATTGTGATAGAAGACAGCTATTTAAAATGCATCCTCCCAACCTACTGTGCAGAATCCTACATTCTATGGGGTGTAATGCGGATAGGGTTGGAATAGGAGTTGGGAGATTCAGGCTCACATTCCAGTTCAAATATCAAGCATAGTGGATGACTTTGACTCAGGCATAAGGATGTGACCATCTGTCAGTTTAATTTTTGCTTCATTTCTCAGACCTTCATCAGCATTCTCTTCTAATCTAAGTTCTGTATGAGGTTGTGAAACCTCCTTTCCCTGGTCTTGTACTAAAATTTGTCCTTATTATAATTGTGCATTGTTCCTAATGTATTTTGTAATACATTTTTCCTCCTGGTCTTATTTTGCACATTTTCCATCAACTGAAGTTTGAGTGCAACATTCAGAGATGCCCAGGTTAGTCATTTACTTGCATATAATTTGAAGGAACAAGAGGTGAGCGTCTCCAGTTTGTGACAGAGGACCAAATGATACCTTCACACATTCATCAATAGTTTTATAAACCATAAAATCATTTTAAAAAATCTTAGTTGATGGGAATTCCTTTGCTTTTGCTATCCCTAATCCAAAGCTTTCCAAACTTTTCATGTTGGTGACACACTTTTTAGACATGCATCATTTCGTGACACAGTGAATTCAGTTTTTACTAGCAAACCGAGGTTAAACTAACCCCATTATAAGAGATATGGACACATACATAAATTGTAATAACAAAATGTATGGATACACAACATATCTCATGAAAATCTTTCATATATTTTTTAAAAATATAGATTTATAAATAATAACATACATTTCCAAGATTGTGGGTGACACACCTACGCATGTCAGGCAACACACTAAGGTGTCGCAGCACACAATTTGGAAAGCCCTGGCCTAATCAGTCACATTCTTAGTCGAACCTTACTCATAAGGTTGTTGTAAAGATTAAGAGGAGTAAACAGCCATGAGTATAACCTAGAGCACCATGGAGCACCAATAAACACGCTAACTAACTTGTTTGGCTCTGCCATTTCATATATATCATAGGACTATAATTTCTTGAATATAAATCAAAAGCATCACAATTAGTGTGCTCCATTAGGGCTGGATCATTCTCTTGAACTTCTACGTCTCTATCTGCACACAGATAGAGAAAACCAGGAGAAAATGTCTATCAAAGGAAGTGGAGGGGGAAAATGCAGTCACAACATGGCTACCGGATTCATTCACCATGAGTACCACATGGGCCATTGCAGAACTTGGAAATGTTACTTTTTGCCTACACCTTCCAGAATCTGCCTGCCAGGAAATGTGCAGTTTTCTTCCTTGCAGTTAAGGTAGCATATTTATTTGTTCATCTTTGCACAGATCAAGGAAATGAGAAATATTTTCATTTTCTTCACCAAAAAAATGGTTTCACTATCCAGAGAAAATTGCCTAAAAATAAAGTTGTACAAAGTACCTGTGTATTTTGCAATAAATTCTGTGCACTTCTTCACAGAATACATATTTCTCTGTGTACATACCACAACGCCAATAATGCAAGGTATCTAAAATCAATGCAAATTATGAAGGTATTAATGCAAGGATTGTGCACTCTTTTCATCTAAACAGATTGCAGAGAACTCGAGCCGGGGGAGGGATCACATTCCCATTTTCATACCTAAGAAAAATTTGAGGTGGTCTAGCTTTCTTCACCAAAGTTTGCAGTGTCGAGAAGCCCCAATTCAATAAGGCAGAATTTTTTGAAAAAAAATATTAACTACATCTCTACTGGCTGGAGAATTCTAGGAGCTGTAGTCCAGTGTTAGTGTCCTCTAGATCAGTACAACCATGTGTGAAAATGTGAAGAAATTCCACACAGCAAATTTACCTTCATTAATGTGTAAGACATAAGACACACCAACAGTGGGCTTCATTGTCTTGCTTTTCAGCCAGTCAGTTATTGTCCTCCAACCTCAAAATATAATTAAAGATGGCAGACACCACTAACTATGCCTACTGGGGAACCGGGCCCTGACAGTTGAGTCAAAAAGTTTGATACCTGTTGTTGCTCAGGAAGCAGTAGAATTTCAAAAGTGCAGCTTAAGGTACAGCACAAAATTAGCCATGTCATTCTTATTGTCAAGGGCCTAGCTATAATTGCCTGTGCAGCATTTTACGTAATTTTCTTGTCACTACTGAAGGATGACATTGATGTAAGAAGCCTTTTAACCACTTTTAAAAGAATGATAACAAAAGCAAGAGAGGCCATAAATGTAAAAGTATATGAAGGAACTGGGAACAACAAAATGAAGATGTTGTCTTTGTTACAGGGATATTAATAACAGACATATATGAGGGATACCAAAGTCTCTTAGGTAAGCAGGGTCTTCCAGTTAAAGGAGAAGAAATGGATGCACAGGGCTGTTTTAAAGGAGCATAAACATTTTAGTAAAAATCCAGATTACAGGAATGGGAGATACAAATAATGATGAAGAAAATTCTACTGAGTTCCATGAAGCTTAATATCTGTGTAAAGTTTATAGTGTAAACATATTTGCACAGAGCCAATGCAGTGTATTGGTTTGAGTGTTGGACTAAAATGCTGGAAGCCCAGGGTTTGAACCCCCCATTCAGCCATGTAAACCTACTGGATGACTTTGGGCAACTCTTACTTTCTCAGCCTGAAAGTGAAGGCAGTGTCAAAATTCCTCTAAATAAATTTAGCCAAGAAAACCCTTGAAGTTATTGTTACGTGCCTTCAAGGTGACTCAAACTTCAGCCATTTCCACACTATACTGTTATAGTGCTATTATTCCACTTTCAACATCCTATGGAATCCTGGAGTTTACAGTTTACGAAGAGGCTTTTAGAATTCTCAGCCAGAAAGCTCTTTGGCCTCAGTAAACTACTAACCCCAGAATTCCATAGGATATTGAAAGTGGAATAATAGCACTATAACAGTATAGTGCAGAAATGGCCTTAGAATAAGTAGGGGTCAAATTGAAGGCATGTAACAACAACATCAATATACTTGGGTTCAGGCCTTTAGGTTCAAATGACAATGGCAAGTGAGCCACTCAGATGCATTAGGAACTAGGGAAAAAATATTATTCAGTTGTGGTATGCACTGCTTTCGTTTTAATACTTAAAAACTATTCATTTCTTGAATTTTGAAAGCTTTTATTATTGGTTTCATTTATAGCTCTTCTTTCCTCCAGTGAGCTCAAAGTGGTATAGATGGCTCTTCTCTTACTCAGACAAAATCACTCAGATTTGCTCTGACTTGGACATTGTAGTTGAGATAGGTCCAGTAAATGTAATCATGGCACCTGTTTGTCCTGTATTAACAGATTTGTTTCTGTTTGTGCAACCTGAAGATATGGACAGGATCCTTGGAGAGGTGAGAGCTACCACATGCATACTGGACCTCTGTCCCTCCTGGCTTCTGAAAACAGTCAGAAGGGGACTGGCTGACTGGGTAAGGGGAGTGGTGAATGCCTCATTGCATCAAGGAAAGTTTCTAGCATGCCTAAAAGAGGCTGTGGCAAGGCCATTACTAAAAAAGCCCTTCCTGGATCCCATCATCCTAAATAATTATCAGCCAGTCTCCAAATCCATCCCTTAGGCAAGGTTCTAGAGCATGTGGTGGCCTCCCAGCTCTAAGGGTTTCTGGATGAAATAGATTATCTAGATCCATTTCAATCTGGCTTCAGGCCTGGTTATAAGACAGATACAGCTTTGGTCACTTTTGAGGATTACCTTTGCCAGGAACTAGATAGGAGGACTGTGTCCCTGTTGGTTCTGCTGGACCTCTCAGTGGCTTTTGATACTATCAACCATGGTATCCTTCTGGGCCGACTCTCTAGGATGGGACTTGGGGGCATTGTTATGCAGTGGTTCTAGTCATTCCTAGAAGGATGAACTCAGAAGCTGGTGCTGGGGGACTCCTGTTCAACTCCCTGGCCTTTGACCTGTGGGGTCCCTCAGGGTTCTGTTTTGTCCCTCATGCTGTTTAAAAGTACATGAAACTGCTAGGAGAAGTCATCTGGAGTTTTGGGGTTTGGTGTCACCAATATGCTGATGACACCCAACCTTTATGTATCCCTTCCATCTAATTCCAAGGAAGCTGTCTTGGTCCTGAACCAATGGCTGCTCTCAGTAATGGACTGGATGAGGGCAAACAAATTGAAGCTTAATCCAGAGAAGACAGAAGTGCTCCTGATCAGTTAAAAGACAGATCAGGGAATAGGGACTTTGCTTGTGCTGGATAAGGTTACACTTCCCCTGAAATTGCAGGCTTTCAGCCTTGGTGTACTTCTGGATTTAACTCTAAGCCTGGATGCCCAGGTTTCAGTAGCAGCCATAGTTGAAACTTGTGCGCCAGCTGCACCCATTCCTTGAGACATCAGATCTGACTTCAGTGACACGCACTTGATTACATTTTGTTTGGACTACTGTAACACGTTATACTTGGGGCTGCCTTTGGAAACTGGAAACTTCAGTGGGTTCAAAATGTGGCAGCCAGAATGCTGACTGGGGTCAGTTACAGGGAGCATATAACCCTCTTGCTAAAACGACTCCACTGGCTACCTGTTTTTTCCGAGCACAATTCAAAGTGCTGGTTATGACCTGTAAAGTTGTAAATGGCTTAGGTCCAGGCTATCTGAAAGACCATATCTCCTTCTTGATGGCTGCTCCCACCCTGTGGAACGCTCTTCCACAGGAGGCTAGGCATGCCCCCTCCCTGCTCTCATTTCGCTGACAGGCAAAAACTTTTCAAACAGGCTTTAACATAAGCCGGGTAGCTTTTTTTTAATTAACTTCTTGTAAATTATATATTGTTTTAACTATTTAATGATTTTATATCCTTGTAATATTTTTAACTGTTTTAAATGTTTTTAATGTGTTTATTTATTGTTGGATGCCACTTTGGATCCCACTCCAGGAAAAAGGCAACCTACAAATATAATAAATAAATGTATAAATAAATAAATGCTCTAAAAGTTTTTTACTTGTTTAAGATATGACAGGACTTTATCTTATCTTAAGCTGAGTTGAAGCCTAACTCCAAAAATATCTATTTGTGTATTTCTGTGTGTGTGTGTGTGGCTAATTGAACTGAACAAACTTCAGAAATGGGTCCAGTACATGGTACCTAGAGGCTTCCAAAGCAGCATTAGGTCTTCCCAAAGTCATATAGGCCTCATAGTGAGGGGAAGACATCATCGCACAGAACGGGGGGGGGGGAATCTTACACACAACAGACTCCTTGACATTGTAAACTGATAGGAATGCATGGGGAAATCCACAGCACTGTTTTGTTTATTTGTTTGGTGTGCTTCCCAAACTACCTGCAGGCTGGACATAATTTCTGTTCCCGAGTCTCCACTTGACTTTTAGAAACTTCCTAAAAGAATGGCACAATTTCAAGCAGAAGTGGCAACAGAGTGAGTACGTCTCTGTAAGAGGGTTCTATGTGGTGAAATTAGCTCCTGGGCACACAAAAGTTGTCCACCACATTCAATAGCCTTAACTCAAAACTGTGTATCTGAAGATGGGTGTTCATGATCACCAGGGTGAACAGAAAGACCTAAAAGTGTACAAGAATGAATACCTGTTAAAAACTTCTGCATAAATACAATGAGTGGTAAACCAGGTCAAAGCAATGTGCATGCTAATAAGTATCCCATAGTGCTAATCATGGCTTTAGGAGGAAGAATAACATGCATTTAACGTTCTCTTTCTTCTGTTTCTCAGCATGCCGTTTTTAGAGCTAAGCCTTCCATGCTTGGCTGTATCCAATAGGATTAAAAAGAATGCAGAATTGTTATTTTAGTTAATTGTTCATGAGATCTCATTAAACTTTCCTCTCGTACCAAGATTTCATTCATTTAATCAGCCATTGTTTGCTCCGTAAAAGATAAATCTGTTTCATTATTAATAAGCTGAGCCGTTGTTGTTTAAAATATTGTTGAATAGAAAAGAATCTCTAAATTAAAGCAATTAGAGATGTTAATTTTTTCTTTAAAATGCTGGGTGTTGTGGGCTGTTTTTTTCAATCTAATTAAAATTTTAAAATCAGACCCTCATTATCAAAGCACCATCTGATCTCTGCTTTGTATATTTATTGTGAGTTCACAGAAGAAAGGGAAAGACTTCAGGAAGTTGTTTAAGTTATTAATTATTTCTCTTGATTCTGTAAAAGCCAGAAAAATAAATGGGCTGGCTCTTTAAATCAATGTACTTCACTGGAAGGAAAGGGAGATTTGCCTTTGAAGATCACTTTAGAACTGCAGTTTTAGGGCAAAAGTCTGCTGCCAATCTCTTGATACACTAGGTTGCAGTCTGGAAGAAGATGAGATGTCAGAACTCTCTGAAAGAGTCAAAGCTGTGATGAAAAAGCCATCATCTTTGATGCAGTGAACACTCATATCATTGTTGTCTCTAGTTAATTAAGTCTTACAGGGTTCACATGATTCTTCATATCAAAACGCGTTGATCAAAATAATAGCAAGAAAAATAGACTACATACATCACCAGTGCCTCGGTCCCTGTCTTTCACTTTTTAAAATTCTTCCACTGTCTTTTAAAAGTGTCAACTTTTAAAAGTGTCAACTAAGGGCCTTTCTGCACTACACTGTTATAGTGTGATTATTCCACTTTCAACATCCTATGGAATTCTGGGGTCCGCAGAGAATTCTCAGCCAGAGAGCTTTTGGCCTCAGGAAACTACAAACCCCAGAATCCCACAGGAGGTTGAAAGTGGAATGATAGCGCTATAACAGTGAAGTGTGGAAAGGCCCTAACTTACAGCAACCCTAAGGTGACTGTATCATAGGGTTTGCTGGGGCTGAGAGTATGTGACACACCCACATTCACCCAGTGGATTTCCATGACCTAGCAGAGAATCATTCCCTGTTCTCCAGGGTTGCAACCCAATGCTGAAACCATTAGCTAGCCATTGTAGGAAAACTCAGCCCAACATAGAAAATGGAGTTCCATTTCTGCTTCCCAACTTTGTCTCCCTTCACCCAGAACACAACATGATCTAGGGCTATGACATGATTATCTCTGCCTGCCAGTATAAAGTTGCCCTACAGCTTGGGAAAGCAACTTTTTGGAGACCACTCTGAAAATTCCCCAGAGAGCATGACAAGTAACCATAGATAGTAGTTATGCTGGCTGATATTTGCTGGGAATTGTAGTCCAAAAAAATAAATAAAAGGCCCAAACTCTGAGTTAGCCCAATAACTTACCTCCTCCCCAAGGTGCATAGTGTGTGAAAAAACCACACCACTCCTCATTTTCATTTCCCAACCATTTTTCTAAATCAGTCTTGGGCTTCAAAGTACTACTAGACCAAACAATTATTTTGGCAATCCTTCTAAAAACTGTTCCAGAAGTTGGATTGCATACAATAGGAAGCAGTTCCATATCTGGAAATGAATAGCAACCAAGAACAATCCCTTTCCATCTTTGCTTTCTAAACTTCATGATGGCATGATGAGTAGATGTTTGAGAGAAAAAGGAAGGGAGAGAACCACTTGAGATGACAGCCATAAGTGCCTCCAAACCCACAAGTGTTTGTGAATTTTAATCTAGAGTGCAGAAGAGGTATATCTTTTGACCACATGGAAATAAATCAATACTTTCAAAGTGAAGGAATGTTCATGAATCCAAAATTAAGAAGCTGATATCAGAGGTCAAATGGGACACATAGGAAGAAGCATTACCTTATATTGGTTGAGTCTAAGCCCACTAGGGAAAAGGCTTTTGCTCAGTGGAGGAATAGGACCATTTGCGTGCAGAGGTTCCCAGATTCAGTTGCCAGAGAGTCCTGGTAAAGATAGAAAAGAACTCTATCTGAAATCTTGGAGAGTTGCTGCCAGTCAGTGTAGATAGCACTAAGTTAGATGAGCCAATGGTCTGCCTTGGTATAGAGCAGCTTCGTGTATTCCTAAGACTAAAATCTGAAACTATATTATTTTTCAATGAGTGCCCAAAATTTTGTGCATGATATCATTCACAAGAAGTTGTGACAATCTCAGATAAAGTGTGTATTCAAATATTCATGTTCTAATTTTCAGGAAAACACAAATAAACAGAGCTTGAAAATATTATTTATGTGGACTGCATCACCCAGAATCCCCCAACCAGCTTTGCAACACATTTGGTAAGATTTCCTCCCTTCAGTTATTGCCATGATGATCTCAACTCCCCATTAAGCTTCTATTTGTATTGAGATGGAAGCTTCCATTGATCCAATCAGAGGCAGAGTTTGGGAAGACTATCCATTTGCACTGTAATTCCAAGAATGCCTGGAACTCTAAGAATTGTGTTCTCCATTTTTTTTTAGTTCTAATCAGAAGGAGTATTATTCTACAGCAAGGAAAAAAGAAGTCATCCCCACCCCACACAATATCTCATGCAGTCTCAGTGCTTATCTGGCCCTCATGTGGCTACTACTTACATCGGAAAAAATGTTCATGCAAACTGCATTTGCACAAGTGATATCCCATCTAATTTGTTTCTAGGAATTCAGATGTGTTATAGCCACTATACAGAAAGTTTTCTTTTTCACAGGCACTTTAAAGTCACAGAGAATTTCAGCTGTATTGCTTTCTTTTTTTAACTACCAGAGTTGCAGATTTGATTAAGTGTGCAGTGCTCCCATAAGTGAACACACACTTTAATTAACTCCAAAATTAACCTACAAACCTGGCTGAACACAACAGGAAAATCCTAAAATCAGCATTTCTAGACCAAAGAATTTTGACACCTCTCATTTTTCAAATTCTCACGTAAAAAGGTTTGGCCACTGTCACGTTTTCTGTTCAATCCTCCAAGGATTTTAGATTATATAGAGTTTGTTACAGCTCCAGATAAATTTCATCCTTTTTAATAACTAGAATTACGAAATGTGTGGACCATTTATGGTGTAGTATTATTTATGTGGGTCATCTAGTGCCTTATATTATTCTAACTTAGAGGACTAAACTGCTGATTGACCCTCTGAGTGCTATAAACAACACTCTTACAGCAATTCCTCATTAAGGTAAAAGGCTCATTGCAATATACAAATATACAGCCATTCACCCAAAGAACCACTCCGCATAGTCGTCGCATCAGCCAAAATAGAATGTCTTCAGTCAGTTCTTTGAATGATTAAGCTTAGCATCTGGCTTTGAAAAATTGGCCTTGTGTTCACATATACAGAATATAAGTGATAAAAGCCCATTTCAGCTATAAGCAAAAGGATACTTATGATAGCTCATGGTTCATAGTAGACTGACTTCTGAAGTTCATTGGAAGATTGCCAGTACTAAAGAATCCCAATTTATCTTTCAGTTTTGACCAGCAACCTGTACAGAGAACCAAAGGATTGCAGGATGGTCATTCTCACCTTCAAAAGTGCAGGATTATCTAAAGCCATCCTGCTGAGTCATAAAAGGAAGACTTTATCATACATCAGGTACAGGTAGGAACATATGAAGTGCCTGTTAGAGCTGGGAAGAGACCGGTTTAGGCTGTTCCTACAGAAAGCAACTTGCTTGCCTGCGAGGAAGGCATGAGTGTCACAAGCACGGTTGATAGGAATGTGAGAGATGTCCTTCCCAGTGGCTGCCCCTGGACTCTGGAACTCACTTTCCAGGGAGGTCAGAATGGTCCCCTCCTTGTTGTTCTTCTGGCAGCAGGCAAAGACCCTTTTTATTCAGGCATAATAAGAATAAGGATGGGGATGGGGATGATGATGATGATGATGATGATGATGATGTGCATTAGCACTCTTCCATTTGCATTTCCAAGCAAATTGCAACTGCCTTGAGGGACACACTACTTTTGAGAGGGAGAGTGAGAGGCAGAGACAGATGGTAAAATGTGTGTCACTGTAGATTCATATTAACCATACCATATTAACCATACATTATAGCCTGATTTGACATCTACACATGGTAAAGTTTTCTTCTGCATGTACTTCCATATAGAAATAGCTGCATTTCTGGCTGTATCTCTTTACTGAGTTTGTGTGCACATTAAACAAGCCAGGGGGGTGCACTCACATTCAACTTAAAGACACCCCTGCTCCTGCCCACTGCTGGGTTTGTAAGCCTTCACAGCCATCCAACCAAATTTCTCATGCTAATAGTTACAGTAGTAGTTATCAGTTAATGGGGCTCTTCCAACTAGTGGTCTGTGTCACAATTATTGATCTTCTCCTCTGCCTGGGAAATTCAGGTCTCATCGGGGGCTAGCCACCTCTTGTTGTCAGGTGAAAGGCTTATGATAGTACCCACTGACCTACTTCATACTATGGATGTCTCAGGCCCTTTTCGCATGGCATTTGCCATGCAATAGGGCCCCTCGAGCATCACGCAACTGCGAGGAGCAGTCCACATGATGCACTCACAATCGTGTGATGCTCCAGGGTCTGGCGGGCGTCGATCGCGCACTTTTTCATTTTCGGCTGCGAGACAAAAATGGTGTGCGATCCATTGCTCCAGGGCCCCATGCACACTTGCCATGTGTGTGGAGCTCCTGAGCCATGGCTCTCATGCTTCCTGCCCCAGTGCAGCCTGAGAAACTCCCAGGCTGCACTGCAGAAGGAAGTGGAGGGGCTCTTTCATGAGGAGGCAGCAGCTGCAGAGCTCAAGGAACCGGGATGCGAGAGCCTCTCGCTAGAGGCTGCTTGTGCAATCCCTGCACCCCAGCTCCGCAAAAAGGTGAGTTGCGGAAAGGGCCTCAGTGCTCAATAATAAGCTTTCTCTCTCTCTCTCCCTCTCATCTTTTTAAGCAAGCAGCAGCATAGCTTCAAACCAATGTGGATGTGCAGCATAGCATTGGCTACAAGGCTCAAATACATTTCTCAATATCTGGATGGGGAACTGATCCAGCAGATCTTGGTTTGAAGACACACTGTGATTGGGCATATGCTTGCCACAGGAACCATGAATCCTAACAGTACTTCAACAATGGCTTCACATATTACTCATAAACTGGGAGGCAATGACCTAGGAAAGCAGAGAGATCCCAATATCACACTCACTGTCAAAAACAATGTGGAAGGACTACTTAAGGTCTTCTGATTTTGTGGTCCAATACAGAGAAAGGCCTGGTGGGCACCAGTGAAACCCAGAATGGTTTAATGCACACCTTCAGGAAAATAAACAAAGTTTTAGACTACTTCACTATTGTATCACTGGGGGCAGCAATGCCAGACTGGGAGAATGATTGAGGCAATTTTACTATTTATGATTCAAACAACATTCTACTTGTTATGTAGTAGTGTGTTCCAAGGAAAGTAACCTACACTCTAATTTAAACTCCAAAACAAGATGCAAGGTTGATTGGGAGAGGTTTTTTTAAAGGATGAATTGTAATTGAAAGAGATTGCTGTTCACATTTCCTGAGTACACATTATGATGATACCTTTATTAGGGACAATCAGAAAGGATACAAGTCATCATGCTAGAAAATTTTCAACTGCTATGAATTTTTATGTACTTTGGATTTTGTGCATGCGTGTGTGTGTGTGAGAATGAGTGAAAACATCATTAGCGTAGAGAACCTTTGTTTTGTGCAAAAGCACCCCTACATATTTTGCACATTAACAAAAAACAATACAAAACAAAACAGAAATATGGAGGGGAGACCGCAGAAATGTATTTTTAAAACAAAAACAAAAAAAAACCTTCTGAAATGCAAAAAATAATTGAAAAAGGCAGCAAAACAAAATAACATGGGAAGGGGGAACCTGTGACCCAGAAGTAGAAAACTTTTGAAGTTTTTAATTTTTGCTTGCAAGAATAAAATAAGAAAGATTCACATCTCCCATTGGTGCAAGAAGAGGGAGCATCACTGCACCTGGGGGCAGCAGACCAGCATAGGAGATGAAAGGTGGGCCCCTACCTCATCCTCCCACACTAGGTTCTTCTTCCCCAACCACCAGGCATTTGCTGGGGGAGGAAGTGTATTCATTCTTTATAACAGTTATACCACAAAAGGACTGATGTTATCCTTTCTAAATTAAGAATCATAATGCAGTAGAACTATACCTTGTTTGTGGGGAAAGGCACTAATTAGAACTAATGACTTACTTCCAAGGTCTGGTTAAGTATTTCACAAGGGTAAAGTTGGACAATCATGATGTAATGTATTTATATCTCACTTGTTAGAAATGGGAACTCATTATCAGTCCCCGGTGTTTGATAGGCATTTCCTTCCAAGTTAGTTGTGATGACTTGCTTCCAAGCTTTGATCTTGAATTCTATGATAGAAGAAAGATGGAGTATAAAATGTGCTAAATAAATAGTTGCTTGCAGTGAATATGTCATAAGTCAGTAGAAGAGAAGATGGAGAAAGTGTTGCTTCTGTTTCTCTATTTAGATCTCAGAGACAATCTCTGTGGCACCAGTTCATTGGAAACACCCAGCCCTAAAGGCCACTTAAGGGTTTGTGAGGTCTTTTGCCAAGCCCTGACACAGTCCTTACAATAGCCATGGTGGGAGCAGCAGCAGCAGCAGCAGCAGAGTAAACAGTATACCTCAAATGATGCATGTTCTACCAGCATAATTTTGTAAGAGAAGGAGAAACAATGGGAGGAGCAGAAGAAGTCTTCTTGCAAGCCATCTGATTCTCAAATACTTAGCATCAAGGGGTACTTGGTCAAGGCACTATAAGAGAGGTTACCTGAAAAATTGCCTGTCGTGCACTACAGACTATTGCCCAAGCCACTCCTCCCATGGTTGACTCTGTGTCCCCCAGTGTTCAAGAAATCGGTATCTCAGATGTAGCCTTTGTAGGGCAGCATGGGGTTTCCTCTTCTTTCTGTTGCTGCTTCTGCAGTTCTTCCACTGTCTCAACTTCTTAAATATTTGCCTGCATGAGCATCGAGATTGTCAAATAAGTAATGCTAAGGTCCACTATGCAAGATATTGTTGCTGCAGGATAATATGCAGAAGACACTGGTTGGCATCTTGAGATGTGTCTCCAGTTTCTTCTATAGATTATATTGGCTGCTACTCAGTTTCTATGTCCTTTGATTTTCCACTATAATAGCCAATATGGTTGGGACATCAGGAACAGAGCTTGAAAAAGTTATTTTTGAACAACAATTCCTCCTCTAGTAGAGCCATTGGAGGGAAATCCTAGCTAGAATTTACTGCCTGACTGAGGGATTATGGGAGGTATACCCCCAAAGTAAATTTCCCAAGATCTAACCAGATTTACTAGGATAGACTATTTATTCCACCTCCCCTAGATCTCCCAGTACTGACACTTCAATGCAAGAAGAGACCAAAGATGGAATGGAGCTATTTCTCTAGTTAAATGTCAGTGGGGAGACAGCTATCAGGGATGTTGAAACACTTGACCCTAGAGGACCTTTTTAATGACACTGGCTGCTTTTATATTGTAGTATTTTAACTTTCATTTGTTTCAGTCTGTTTAACTGTAACTTAAAACTCTTCTGTAAGCCACATTTAGGATCTTACTGAAGGGCAGGGTGTGACTTTAGTTTAAAAAGAAAAAAGAAATGATAAATATGCTGTAATGATCTCACTATTCATCAATGCCACTGTGTGATGTGGAAACTGACAATAAGGAATGAGGAAGATGCACCCTGTTGGTGCTAGTTAGATGGTTTAAAATGTCATAGTTTTAGACGGGGTGGAGAATCTTCGCCCTCTAGAAGTCTGGGGCTATAGCTCACTTAAATCCTCAACTTTGAATATGATGTCTGGGGCTTCTGGGAGTTGAAATTCACAACATCAGGAGGGCCAGCCCTGTTTTAGGAGATCAGGTTTAGCTGCCTACCCACGAATGGTAGACAGTACAGATAGAATTAACCCACTCATATATTATCATGAAACTTCCAAATTTGTTACTGGAAAGGTAGTTTCTTGATGCTGTCCCTTATTATATGATGGCATTATTCCAGGTGTTCCTTATGGCTGCAGTCTGAGGGATGGCAGTTTCAAAGCATCGTCATGGATTCAGATGAACAAAAAAATGGACAAGTCATTATCAGGCAAGATGAAATGAGCCAATCAAACTCAGTTGATTAATGTAACAGGAATAGTTCCTTCATAATTTTTTAAAAAAACTTAACATATTTCAGAGGGAGTAGCTAAGTCAGGATCTAAAGCTATGAAGCTAAGCGCTCATTACCACACAACATCTGATCACCACTGAAGGAGAAGCTTCAATACTTCCTATATCCCACTGTATCAGTGATACCCAAATATAGAAAATGGAAGATAATTCTCTACCTCGCCCCCGGCACAGCTGAGCTGCTGTGGTGTTACAAACAATATAGCACGTGTGATGAGCGTCTGAGAGCCAGTGTGGGGTAGTAGTTAGAGTGTTGGATTCTGGAGAGTGGGGTTCAAATCTCCTCTCTGCCATGAAAGCCTACTGGGCAATTTGGGCAAGTCATATACTCTCAACCTCAGAGGAGGGCAATGAAAAATCCTCCCTGAACAATTTTTGCCAAAAAACTTCCTGAAAGGGTCACCTACACAACAATGATGAGTTGCTAGAGATACTAGATCAAGATCCCTCATGTTTTGCAGCAGATTTCCTAAAAAGGACCGATTGAAGAGAGACATAATTCTCACCAGGTGAAGGACAAAGTGTTTGTTGCAGTATCCAAGCACACATTAAAGCTGATTAGATTTCATTTTGCTACTTTCTGTATTTAAAGTGAGAATGCAAATGTCAGACTCTAGTTGGGTCTTTGAACTGACAAAAATACAAGGCAACACTTTCATCCCTCCTGCTGTCCACATTACTTGAAACTTTGCTCTTTTCTTTCTTTCTAGCTCTCCAGAGTGGATACTGAGGGTGTGCAAAGGCTGTGTGGGGAAGGGAGTCTGCCAACAGGCTTCTTCCATCAGCACAAAGACTCAACTGGATCCTGGCCAAAGGGAGATGAAAAATATGAATTAATTGAAGGTCAATGATATAATTGAAGGTTAGTGATATTTTATTGCCCCCATACTTTGCCTTGAACAACTTGTGAATATGGATTTGAAAACATTTCCCTCCCCTGACCAACCCCACTGAAAACAGTGATATTTTTCTCACTCATTAGAGCCATTAAAAATTTTTTTGCACTTCGCTAATAGCTTTCCTGTGGTTTGATCAATAATCATGGAGAAGCAAAGCAACTGTAAGAAGGCTTTTGGTCAAGGTCCAATTGAAGTGGGGCATTTTCTACAACCACTCCAGTTTGACCAATGCCATTAATGATCACTCTGAGCTATCCAGCATCTCTTTCTTGTGAAGATATCCAGCTGTCTCCATATTGCAAGTTCAAGCAGAACAGCAAAATCTTCTGCTGTATAGGAAGGAAAATGTAAATCTGCGAAAGACACAACATGGTATGATGGCCTTCAAGTACAGCTTTTCTTATGGCTTTGTTCTTCCCTCAGTTGTGGGCAGCTTTGGGGCAGCCCACAGGGTCCTGCAGCATCTTTTCATAAAGTAACTTGAGATCATGGTGGAAAACCAACCACCCCTTGAAGCAAAACAGTGACAGAGTAGCAAGTTTAGGCAAAAGAGAAATATTCAACCATCATATTGGTAGGGAGGGACTAGTCTACGCTCAGAGGCAGGTCTAGATTTGAGCTTTCTTTCTAAATTGAAAAAGACAGATTGCTGCAGTAGCAAGTGACTGCAGGCAGCATATACACTCCCAGATCTTTTTAGATTACTGAAAATAGCAAGGTCTCCATCTTTACACATGCTGCACCCATGTTCATTAACGACTACCTTTTTACACTTAAAAAAAGAAGAAGAAAGAAGTGGTCTTTCTTGTGTTTTACCAGCATGTTTTCAGGGTTCTTTCCCACAGAAACTGGACTTACCATAGCTCTGGGCTACATTACACATTCCATTCTCTTCATAATCTACAACAGAACATTCTTTTCTATTTTAATCTGATGTAGGAATGGTGGGGGGGGCTCTTGGATGCACATTTTAATGTGGTGAAAGGATGTAAGTGTTTTAGGGAGACTGAGCGTAAATTTTAGCTGAATACTATAGAGTGAACATGCCATGTAATTTGCCTCTCAATAGTGGAGGATATGTTCTACATACAATAAACCACCAGGTCTAAGTTCCTGCCATCACAATTTAAAAGAGTGTCAAGCCCTCAGGATCCCATGTTCTACTATATCATGAAACTGATGATTGTCTTAATGTGTCTTTCTCTACTAGCATATTTCACATTGATGCAAAACAAGAAATTATTTTTATAGTGACTTTAAAAGACATCATTTGGAACAAAACGGTTAAAACTATCACAACAACAAGGAGCTGTACAAAATAAGAAAATAGCAAGCTTATAGGGTAAAGTCAAAACTCTTCCCTGACTGAAATGGACCAAAAGGTTGTCATCTTCTTTTAGGATTAGAGTATGCAGAAGTTACCTTTTTTAAATTGCAGTTCCTAGAAACTCCCAGTCAGTATGACCAATTGTCATGCTGGCTGGGAGATTCAGAGAACTGCCTCCCCCCCCCCCCCCCAAAAAAATAAAAAATCCAACTTTGCTAACTTTGTTCAAGGCCAAGACTTCCACCACTCTTGTAGCACAATTTAGGTTAGGGATGGGAATTCCATAGCCTGCAGGTCATATGTGTGCAGCCTTTTCTGGGAGTGAGGTATCTATTGTGGACTTTGAAATCCCCACCAACCCACCAAAAAACAAAAACAAAACCAGTCCATCTGAACACAGTCATGTGAGACTGAGAAGCCAAGCCCCCCCCTTTAAATGATAAAAACTCTCTGGGAACACTCATAATATTTTGGGGGCTCTCCACCCCAAAACAGCAGAAACATAAAACCACCAATCGTAAACTCTGGAGCTGCTGAAAATAGTTGTGATACATCTTTAAAGGTTCTAGAGTCTGCCCACCTTGATTTAGATTCTAATTCCTATCTCAGCCTATTTCCTTCTCTCTTTGTATGGTGCTGCCTGAAGCATGTTGCTGCATTATGTTGTGTAGGAAGCCTGGTCTTGACTGCTTGTTGATTTAATCTGAAAGATCATTGAATTTTCCAAATCCAGAATGAAAGTGTAGCAATATTATCAAAGCATGGCAGATTTCAGTTAGGCCAGCAGACCTTTTGAACCAACATTTGGCCTAAATTCTAGTGTGTGAACATATGCCTTTGCAGATTCTGAAGACAAATCTATTCCTAAAGCAATCACTCTCTTGAAGACAAATGCAAGATTCCCCTTTGGCTCCTGCCAGGGAGAAGCATGCTTCTCCAGCTGCATTTTTCATAGTAAGTAGTGCACAAAAGCACCTCTTAATGAGTACTGCATTTCCACTCTGTAGGCATAAAACTGATGTTCAGCCACAACTGCAAAAAATGACTTAATATTTTTATTTTATTGTATTATATTCACCTCCATCCCCAATGGTTAAGTATCACAGTTCAAACTCATTCACCCCTTATTATATGATTATAATATCCCTTTGCATTTTCATTGCAGCTCTCCATTTTAAAGGGGAAGGATAATGCCTCAAAGTTACAAAACTAGTAAAAGATTATTTCAGGGTGCTGCCCTCCACTGAGAGAGAAGTCAAGGATGCTGAGAAGAGTGTGGTGATTCTGGAGACATACAAAATACCTTCTTGGGGTGAAAGATGTCAGATTGGCAGTATGAAAGCATTTTGTTCCATTCATTTTTTTTTTTGATAAGTTTCCATAATTTGTAAATTTAAGTGGAAGGAATGTAAGGTTCAGAGGAACTGAGTGAGAAAGCAAAACCAAAGGATACATCTAGCATACCTCCATTTCCAAGATGAATGGCCAAGCAACATCACTGTGTGGTCAAGATGCCAGAATCATAGAATCATAGAAATTCAGAGTTGGAAGAGACCACACAGGCCATCCAGTCCAACCCCCTGTCATGCAGGAACTCCCTCAAATCAATCCCGACAGATGGCCATCAAGCCTCTGCTTAAAAACCTCCAAGGAAGTAGACTCCACTACACTCCGAGGCAGCAGATTCCACTGCCGGACAGCCCTGACTGTCAGGAAGTTCTTCCTGAGGTTCAGGTGGAATCTCCTTTCCTGCAGCTTGAATCCATTGCTCCTTGTCCTGGTCTCTGGAGCAGCAGAAAACAAGTCCCCTCCTTCCTTTACGTGGCATCCCTTCAAATATTTAAACATTGCTATCATGTCCCCTCTTAACCTCCTCTTCTGCAGACTAAACATACCCAGCTCTCTAAGTCTATCCTCATAGGGCATGGCTTCCAGACCTCTCACCATTTTGGTCGCCCTCCTCTGGTCTTGCTCCAGCTTGTCAATATCCTTCTTGAATTGGGGTGCCCAGAACTGGACACAGTATTCAAGATGGGGTCTAACCAAAGCAGAGTAGAGTGGTACCAGTACCTCCCTCGATCTAGACACCATACTCCTATTGATGCAGCCAAGAATTGCATTGGTTTTCTTGCAGAGACCAGGACAAGAAGTTACTAATAAGGAAGAACAAGCTAGGAGAAGCGGCCTGAGTCTACAGAGAAGAGCAATATCATCCCTTTCCTGTAATCTTTCCCTGCTGGGTTGAGTGCAGACTATTTTTTGCACTTTGAACTCAGTCTGCAGCAACTGAAGTAAGCTTAGAGTAAGTGGGGAAAGTGGGAGGATGACAGAGAAATTGGGCCATTTTAAAAGCAGCTGAAAAAGTGGAAGGACAGAGGATTAATTGGGGATGCCCTTGCCAAATCAGGACAGTTAGAGGGTATGATCTGATCATCCAGGCTTTAAAATCATAGTTTTAAAAGTCTGGGTTTGCCTCCTTTGCCTTCATGTATATTCACCCATGCTTGTATTGGAGCTTAAACAGGATTACCATCTGTTTTTTTCCCCTATCAGGCTTCTTTCTGTGAAATGTACTCCCCAAAAAAGCTCTCTTGGTACCTAGATTGTTTTAGCTGAACCACCCCTTTCTTATATCCCAGAAATTTAAATGAGTTTTAAAAATGCTTTCAGATCATATTGCTCTTCTAGTTTGCTGCTGGTTTTAATTTTATTTCAATCAACACATTGTTTTTATACTTTGCTGCCAGTTACATTTTGATCACATTAAGTGTAGCCATTCCTTGATTGTTTGTTTATATTTTGTATTTTTAATGGCTTTCATAGTGTCTGGAGAACTCTAGTATTTTGTTGTTGCTGTTGTTAATATAGTCCTCATTATTATATTTATATTCTACCTTTTCTCCAGTTTGGGACTCAAGGCAGCTTACAACAGTTAAAACAAACACTGTTAAGAATTCACAGCACACTAAAGTTAAACAGCAGTTAAATCAACATAACATTAAAACCAATTAAAAACATAAACCGGTAAACAACAGCAGCAACAAAAAATAAAGCACATTATGCAAGGTCTGATTCAAGTCTTAAAGGCCTGCCAAAATAAAAAGGATTTTACCTCCTTTCTGGAAGATAGTAAGGAAGGCTCCAGTCTTGCCTTCCTGGAAAGGGAGAGCCAAAGCCTGAGACAGAGATGTCCCCTTCCCATGTTCCCACCAAGTGTATCTGTGAGGGTCGTTGCACAGAGAGAAAGCCCTTTCCAGAAGACCTCAAAGTGTGGGCAAATTCATACGGGATGGTACAGTCTTTCGGTTTATCTGGATTTGATTTGTATGGGGTTTATGGGTCATCACTAGCACTTTGAATTGTGCCCAGAAATGTACAGGCAGCCAGTGGAATGGAGTTGTAAGTTCCCTGTAACCAGCCCCAGATAACAATCTGGCTGCCACTCTTTGGAGCAGTTGAAGTTTCTGAACACTTTTCAAATGGTCTAAAAGTGCGATGAACCAACAATCTTCCTCTGCTTTCAAGCAGAAAATAGCATAGTGCCTCTGTGGCATAAGAGAAAAGTGTCAGGGGAATTTGGGCAGACAGGTTCCCTTAAGACAGGGAGGGCTTTGAGGAAATAGGAATTCATGTAATCAGCCTTCACCCACAAGCCAGACCCTATGTATTGCCCTTTTGCCTTTCATCAGTGTAGACCTGACAAAAATAATTTCCCTGAGCTTGACATCTACTTAGAAATAGATACTGGGACATAAAAATATACCAGTTCAGGCAGACAGCAATTGGCTGGCTTACATGACAGCACTTGGGACACAAATTTGATCTGTAAATACTTTTTGAGTATGATCAGATGGAGTTCAATGGAGAAGATACTGAGGGCACATGGTGACATTTGACTGAAGAACAATGCTTTATCAATCCAAACCACAGTACACTGCTTGGGCAGTAAGCAATCTACTGGAGCATTTGTTCCTACCAGTATCCTTTTTCCCTACAGACACCGATTCTTACAGCTCATACTTTTTCTTTGGCTTCCCTCCCAGTTCGTCATCTCCAGCCCTGTGGGTGCCATATGCCAGTAGTATCTGCAACTGCGGTCTCAGCAGTTCCTCTTGATTATTATTTAATGACTCCCTCCTTAGACTCATAGCAAGGTTGCCTAACAGTGGTTTGAAAATCAAACACACTGACTCCAACAGGGTTTAAAGAAATGAGTAGAATTAAGGTAAGAACTCTTTATCATGGAAAAGTACTACAGTATGCCAGAGGCTATTTTTCCACCCTTTACTTTTCCTACTGGAGATATAAAAGGGACAACATAGTCAAGTGTAGGGAGAACAGAATTCAGGAAAAGAAAAATCCATATTCCTGCATTACTCACATGTAGGAATTTACCATGTTGGTAGAAGAGAGAGGCCTTGAGACAAAGGCAAAACAGTCTCATTCCTAATGTTTCATGTCCATCTTCCTACATGTGTGCATTGACCACAGTTGTTTACAAATGAAACTTAAACCAGAATCCTGTTGGGATGTTGCACTAGTGTTACAGTTATTGTGCGACTGACTGAGGTTTCTCAGAGGCTTTATAAATGTGGTCTCTGGTGGAGCAAATCATTCCACAAGCACACTCTCTCTCATACACATGGCCCTATCTCCCACTTTTGTCTTGGTGGGTGGAGAGGGAGGGAGAGAACAATAAAAAAAAATGAAAAAAGTTGAAAGACATGTTTTTTTGAGTGGTGGGAAGCCCTGATGACAAGAATCCTGGGCTAACAAGAATCTTCGCAGTTCAGGACTTATTCTGCACAAAATTGACACATTGTTGTTTTGTGCAAAAAGCAGCACTTTCTGTGCAGGAAACAGAATTCTCTGCATGGAAAATAATAGTTCAACAGAGAAGTATTAATGCCAACTCAGAAAATGCTGTTTTCTGTGCAGAAAATGCTGTACTCGAGGATTTATTCTGTGTAAAATGTGCACATGGTTGATTTGCATAATAAACAGCATTCTCTGCATAGAAAACAGCATTTTCTGAGCAAATTCTAAATAGCCTTTGAAAACTGCATGGCTTTAGAAGACTTTCTCACAGCAGGAAGAAAACTTCTACCCTCAGGAAGAAGCTTGGAGAATATTACATCCCTAGAGATCCAGAAGAACTATGTTTCCATATATTTATGCTACACTAAAAGTTAAAAGAGATTGGAAGATCTGCCTCAAGAAATGGGCTTTTGTATCAGAAAGAGAGACAGACCTTCTGATCCTAAGTGGTGAAGGAAAAAGATGAAGGGAAATAATTATGGGAAGCATCAAAAACTTCTTTGTGAAATAGTTAGGATAATAATTAAAATGAACACTATATAAGGATGGGAGGTGGTGGTACAGAGCTCGGTTAAAAAGATAATTTTTTCGGGAAATTTCTCACAGCAAAGTAACATTCTTTCAGCAGGTGCATTCTCTGAAACAAGCTGTAACTGACCTCATATGAATGAGGGGAGAGCATTTGCAGAAAGAGAATTGACGAGAAAATGACGAGCAAAATCTTTATGAATTTCACAAATCTTTATAAATACATTCCAGCATGAATAATGTAGTTATGAAATTGTGGGGTGCAACCCTCAGGGATGTGATGGTTGCTCAAGGGACAGCAGAAATGTTTTGACTTCTAATATGGGCTCTAATTAGATTACAACTTATCCAAAGAGTTCAGGTTATAGGCAACTCAACTTGAGCAGAGGGGGCAAGGCCTCACACTCTACTTGGCTCACTCTCCAGAGAGGGGAAGGGCTTGAGCTAAACCAAACAATGAACTCTGCTCAGTTGGGACTGAAGTGGGGAGAAAATAGATGCCTTGCTCAGTCAACAGCCAGAAACTTTCTTAGCATCCCCTTACTAGTGGCAGGTCCACAGGGTGTCCCTTGCTTTCTATCCCCCTTCTTTCCTGCCTCCTTTTCTTTGGACTGTTGCCCCTTCAGGTCCAGCTCTAACATGTACAGCACCCACCTTGACAATTGTGTGAGCCAACTGCATACAGAAATAGGAAATTCAGGGGGCTCTATGGAAGCTGGCTGAACAGTGAAGGACTGAGATGGGGAGCGTTCTACCTTTGAGTGTGCTGTTAGCCAGTGATTGGTGTATGCAGGCGCGCGCATACATGCATACATACATACATACATGCATGCATACTGCAAACCTAGGAATGATAAAAAAAAAAAAGAGGGTAATGCATGGGAAAGGAGACACATCATGTGAGTACTTCTTCATAGAAGGTGATCAGTCCTGGGGTGGCCCAGAGAAACAGTCAGACAAAGTGGTGCCCCTGATGGCTTTGGCTGCTATGCCTGAGTGGAGTGAGATGTTGCTTTGTGTGTCTCATCTAGGCTGGCAGAGAAACTGTCAGCCCCAATTTCCTCTCTCTGGAGCCAGGGTCTGTAAGCTGTCCTTACTCACACATTCCAGCTTAGAGAGGTGGAGTCATTAGCTCCTGGTGCCAAAGTTGGTGACAGGGCTGTGCCCTTTGGTGGCACCCAGACTCACAAGTCTCACCACAGGCTGACCTAAGAGAATAAATGTGTGAATGAAAACACTCACACTAAACAAACAAAATATTTTTGTTCATATGGTATGTTGAGCAGGAGGTGGTAAGATGTAAAGAGTGTCATAGGCATAAAAAGTTTGAGAACCACTGAACTATTTTTCTCCTCACTGCAAGAAAGATCTGGAAAACGGGAGTTTTCAAGGAATATTTGCAGACCAGGATTTCATCTGCAGAAAAACCACATTTGTTTTTGCGTGTGTGCGCAAAACCCAGCATTTTCTATGCATAAATACTGATTTCTGCACAGAAAATCATGTTTTCTGCAAAGGAAACGTGCTTTCTGTACAGAATAACACTTTGCACAAACCTTCCCACTCAAATTCATTTTTCACACAGAATAAGTCTAGGACTGTAAAGATCCTCATCCTTTCAGGATTTTGCTTGTCATTTCCATCCAGGATACAAAGGATACAGATATTTATGAACATTCTTTCTATGTCTACCAGGGGGGTCCTTCGTATTCCAAAAGACCCTCCCTCAGTATAACATTCCCTCCAGCTGGGCTTACATCTAGTTTTTAGTGTTGGGATGAGAAGGAAATGATTAAAAATTCTTGGGGGATGAAATTTCTGGGGAAGAATAGGCACAGAGAGAGCCAGTGTGGTATTGGACTATGGCTCTGGAGGCTAGTGTTTGAGCTCAGCTGTGGAAATCCAATGGGTAACTTTGGCCAAGTCACACTTTCTCAGCTGGAGACAGATTGAGACAAAGACAAAACAGTCTCTGAACAAATCTTGCCAAGAAAATCCCATGATAGGTTCTCCTGGGCTCACCATATGCCAGAAGTGATTTGAAGACACACAACAACAAAACAACAGAGGCAAGGAAAGCTAACTTTCCCCCCTCTCTTGAGAAGTGTTTGCTCTGGATGAGTTCTGCATTGAGAAGCCAGTTTTGTTATATATTTATCTTTCTCTTTGGAAACCTAATAGTTAATAATATCAAGAGTAAATAAAGATGACAACAACAAAAATAGTAGCAGAGCAGGGCTCCTGCCTGTTACTCATTACTTGGATTGTTCTGACTCAGTCTGAAAAATGTAAGGGAGAAGAGGAAGGGTCACAATCTAACTAACCCATGCTGCTTCTTTATGGGTTATTGTGCAGCTGGCAAGGAGAAAAAGGCAGCAAGTGCATAGAAGGAGAAAAGAGAGAGAAATATAGATATACAGAGAGAAAGAGAGAAGAAGAGAGCATGAGAGAGGAGAGGACGGGGATACAGAGATAACATGTGCTTCCCTAGAAAATCAGTTAGTTATCATGTCTCTCTTTCTCCATTCTGCAACAATGAAAGACTGTTAGGAATTCAGAGTAATGAGTAAGTTAAGCAACTAGTCCTTTTAAAAAGACAACTCCAAGCTCTGTAAATTCCTCATGAAGACTTGTTAGGGCTTTGCATTTCTAAAATGAGGACACTTTTTCCCCAGATATTATATCATTTGGACTTTACTTCTGTGAAAATGCTGAGGGTGTGGGACTCGTAAAGTGGGGAGGGTGATGGGTGGAATGACTGCCTTCTAATCCTAAAACACGTTTTTCATGTAGATTCCCACCCACTCAGCTAAACAAGCTTTCTCCTTTAATTTCTTGCTTTGTCTCAGTTTTTCTGAAAAAAAAAAGAGAAGACAAAGAGCAGAAAGGAGCTACAGAGCTTGGAGGTCATGTACTTCTGAGGGTCATGTGCAAGGAATGTCCATTAGCTTACTGTTTTTAGAAACAAACTCCAGTACTAGATGGATCTGTAGTCAGACCAAGGTCATTCTTCCCCATTTAAAGTCACATTTAGACAACCATACACTTATCTGAACCATTTTCCTAGCTTCATTTTATAAAGAGAAGCTACACCATTTGTTCCATATGAAGGAACTGAGCAATGTATGACATGAACATTACTGCAGCCAATACATATACTTTCTAGAGATGGATCTAATAGTAATCAGAAGCCCTTTCTGCAGCTTATCTTTTTGTAGCAGCAACTGGTGGTGATCTTGGCAGCAGCTCTGGCAGGAAGGGAGCACAACAGCAGCACTCCCCTCTGCATGAGACCAACTCCCTGCAGAAGGGAGTGTGATGGACGTGCTGCTTCTTCCACAGCACAGCCAAGTACTTTGCCAGGCTGTGTTGGGACAGGAAGTGCTGCCATCATGTTTTCTGCCATTCTGCTGGACAGGTAAATTCGTGAGGGTGGTGCAGGTCGTTGATGGGGAAACCCATCAATGATTTAACTCGTGATTGTGCTGCCTGAGGACAGGAGAGGAACTGGACCATGACAATGTCATGCAGATGTGTCATCATCATCCCATCCTTCTCCTGTCCCCATGGAGGGATGGGAGGGTGCTGCAGAAAGGGCCAGAATGAGAGGACCACTCAGGCAGCATAAGTAGTGAAAGTAGTGACATTTTCAGGAACAAAGCTGTGTCTGTCCTGCAGTATGTCCATCTCCCTTCAAACTATCTTTCAATCCATGGGTGTGGTGGAGGGTGCTGTCCCATCTCCCTTGTTGAAGGAAGGTTCAAATGCCATTCCAGTTCGTTCTTGTATGTAGGTGTGGGCAAGATGTTTCTGCCTTAGGCAGAAAAATATTTTGGTCCAGCCTTTCACAATCTAGGTAATTTCCTCAGCTGCTTAACTAAATTGCAGTGCTAAAAATAGCTATGAACCAAGGGAGCAGCCCACCCAACGTTGATTCATGGAGCTCTCTGTTCTTTTTACAAAAGTTGAGTTGTACTGGTTTGGGCAATTCACAGTGTACGCATCTGCTCAGGTTTGAACTTTAGTGGATTCTTTTCCAGGAGAGTTAATTTCAGTGGCTGCACTTTTGTCCTTATACTACCCATTCAAGTGGAGCTAAATTTATTCTGGGGAAAACACATTTCCAAAATCACATTATCGCAGCGCATAGGGTTTCTAGAAGCCCTGCTAATGAATAACTGTATTTATGGGAGGGAATTGAAAATGGCCCAATTAGAACCATTCTGATTAAATGCATAATTTACATTACATGTGCACTGAATGTTGCAAAATAGTGTAGTTAAAGCAAGGTGATTATGTTTCCAAGAAACATAATTATGTATTAAAGATCTGTAATTACCCACCTGAGCTGGGTATCAGTGCTCAGATTATGCATACTGTCGTAATTATAAATTTTAAAGCTTACAATTTATGCTTTGAACTCTTGACCTTTTGGCAATGAGATAGTGTCTGTTACTTGCCCAATGTTATTGTACATGTGAATTGGTAAGGAAGCCTTCCTTTTATCTAAAAGTCATTGGTGGTGGTTTCTTGGCTCACAGGATTGGTATCAAAGGTCAGTTGACCTGTCTAGGTCTAATGGTCAACACTCCATCTTAGAGACAAGGAATTGAAATTGACAATGTAAACTAGCACATGCTTACTTAGAAGTACCTCCCATTCCATTCAGTGTCGCTTATTCCAGATAAGTGTGCATAGGATTCCAGCTTAAGCAATGCAATTTGCTTAATAGGCTTAGGCCAGTCAAAATGGACTGAGGTGTCTGGTGACTGAAACAGAAGGTACAAATGAAGTTACTTATGGTGATAAAGAGATATAACATTAAAGGGACAATTTGAGTGTGTTTAATGTTATCTGCAAAGTTCTTGCCATGAGTGGAGTTCCTTAACCAATGATAGGCTGGCCCCAGAGGTCACGAGTTTGGTGAACTCATTATTGAAAGACAGATAACATCTCTAATATTAAAGAAGTCTTGTGTCAAGGAAGAAATAGATATCATCCTTCATATTTGAGATAGTCATGGCATCTCTCTGCCAACAGAATCATCACTGTGGCTACTTTAGAGGACAATATACAAAGAGAGGGAGAGAGAGAGAGAGAAACCATAGAACTACAGGTGTTGAGAGTTTTGCTTCCTGTGCTGTGGTTGCGGGCAGCACTTTTTAAAATTGTTTGCCTATATACAGTTTCACAGAGGGAGAGAAGTTTGCCTGAAATAAAATGACCTTCTTAACACTAGCCCTATTGAGAAATGTAGCTGACTATAAACATATGATGACAGTAAACCTCCTCCCTTGTCATTTTTGTTACTTTTTTCACATAAAGAGCAGCAGGTCTAAGGAGCCATTGTCCAAAGAGATGTTTCACATAACTGGGAAAGCCATTTTTTCCTGGGCGGGGGGGGCGTGCAGGGAGAAGCTCATAATCACAAGAAGACTCCATTGGTAACATAGCTTCTTTTCTTCTAACCATTGCTCTTGACATAGCCCATCCTAGGTTTCTAATGCTTCAGAAGCAGGATTATCTCTGGAAAATCTTGCACTCAGAAAGTATTAGAAGTTAAGGTAGCTTAGAGATACAGAAGAAAAATCATAGTCATCCCAAAATAATTTCCCAAAGCTCTGCAAATTAATATTCCATCTCCTAGTGTTCCTGGATGAGTTAGAATATCAAACTCCATTTCAATCTGCTTCATGCCTGGTTATGAGAGGGAGACAGCTTTGTTTACCTTGGGGGTGACCTGTTCTTGGAACCTGATGTAGGACTGTGCTCCTGTTGAGTCTTTTGTACTTTTGTTTTTTTTAAGTCATCAAGCATGGTATTCTTCTGGGCTGCCTCACTGGAAAGGGAAATGAAGGCACTCTTTTACAGTGTCTCCACTCTATCCAGAAGTGTCAAGCTCAGAAAACAGTGCCAGGAGACTTCATGGCTGTTATACTGTGAGTTCCTCGGGTTTCTATTCCGCATTATATTTAAGAGATCCATGAAATCAGTGAGACAGGCTATTTGGAGTGTGGAGTCTGGTCACACTAGTATATGATGACACCAACCCAGCTTTATTTCTCCTTTCCAACTAAACTCAAGATAGCTGTTTTTGTTCCAAACCAATGTCAGTAATGGACTGGGTGAGGTCAAACACATTCAAGTTTAATCTGGCAAGACAGATGTGCTCCTGTCAGATCATGGAGATATAGTTCATGCTAGTTGGAGTTGTGCTTTCTTTGAAGATGTAGGTTTGCAGTTTGAGTGTGTACTCCTGGATTCAGCAAACATTTCTGCAATGACGAGGAGAGCATTTGCACAATTAAAGCTAGTACACCAACTGCAGCCATGCTGGAGGTGTTCGGTGTGGCCATGCTGATGATCTCCTTGGTTATATCCCATGTTGATTACTACAACAATTACTCCGTGAGGCTGACATGGAAAAGTGTTCAAAAAAGCCCACATGAGCTATGACCAGATGGCTGATCTGGGCTAGCTACAGGGAGCAGATTCCTCGTTTGGCAACTCCTTTAACACTATGGGCTTTTTCACACTTTGGGAAGAAAACGGGGCATTCTGTTACTCACCGGATTGGCGTGCTCCCTCTGATGATCCACGTTGATCCGGAGCAGTGCGTGGCCACGCTACACACTGGTCCGGGGACGAAAACGGTGACTTCTGGTTAGTGGAGGCTCTCCACCAACTGGAGAAGCTCCCCAGCCGGAAGCCTGCCCCTGGAAGATCTGCAACCTCGTGCTGGTGTGAGCCTGCAGATCTACACAGGAGTGCAGCAACGGAGTGGGGCGTGCCAGGCTATTGAAAGACTTCTTTTAAGTGGTCTTTCAATAGCATGGCGAACCATAAGTTCTGGTCGTTCCAGAGCGAGCTGAAGTCCGAAACTACAGAAAGTCATCTGGACCCAGTTCGCCCCCAAATGCAAATGTCCTCACTGGAGGATGCGCTGCCCCGTTGTAAAAACAAAATGTGGAAAAGGCCATTGTATTAGAAATATTTTACTCTATCCATTGTGAATTGCCTTGGGAGCCCTGGTGAGTGGGCTGAAAGGTGATAAACAAATACTAAACAAACAAAAATAATCTCTGAGCATGATGCTAGAAAGTGTGGGTCAACCTAAGTTCACATCAGTATTCACATAAATCAAATGCTTCAAATGTCTCTGCTCAAGAGATTTCTTCTTCTTCCAGAATGTGCACACACATGGTTTTATAACGCAGATCTCCATGTAGGATAAACTCAGTCATAACCTGATTACACTGTACATAGAATAAGTGGCTAAGCTCTTAGCATGTCAGATTCCAGTGGGCATTTCTAGCAGGGCACCGCCTAATCTCTGCTTCTTGCTCATACAGCACATCTAAGAGTTGCTTTGATTCAGTAGTGTAGTACAATGCAGTGGTCAGTTTTGAAATGCAAGCACATGACACAACACTTCCCAAAACAATGGGTTGTTCTGTAAGTGTTTGGTTGCAGATGAACACACATTTGTCCATATATTCAGGGACGTGCATACACAGAGACTAAATTTTCTATGGGTTTCTTCTCTAAGCACCAGTGAGAAAGACATTATCTCAAAGTCAACAGAACATTTTTCCTCCAGCTACTGTAGGAACTGAAGGTAAGCAGAGAGGGGCTGTGAAAGTCTTAGGGTATGGCAGATGACATCATCATTCCTGTTGCTTTGACCCTCCTGACCCTCAAGTCTATTGCACCAGTTTTGGAATTTTTTCAAATGTAAGGTTGTGAGGGTAGCTCTTGGAAAAAGGGGCAAGCGGTTTCTAGGCAAGCATGCTAATGTTGCCATACAACTATAGACTAGGAAGTGGTGGAAAATGAAGCTGTTTTGTTCATGACACATCTGGTCACAGGTAGAGATGTTTGAGATATCTGTTGTTTGTCTACTAGAGTACTAATTGACCTCATCTGTACTTCTTAGATGTATGTATGGTTCGGAAAGCAGTCAATCTTCAGATTTTGCAGTTGGCAGATCTTTTTTTAAAATGAAGTTCTTCTCAACTGACAAAAAGAAAAGTATCAAAATTTATATTTGTTTAGAAATACATACCTTGAAAGAAAATATATTCCAACATTTGTATTTAACACATATTTAAATGCATTTTTTATGTGCAGAGTTTTCTTAAAAGAATATAAGCATAGATTAAAGTAGAATGGATGGAGGACAAGAGGAACATATGCAAAGAAATACACAAAGAGTGACCCAGAAATAGACTGTTGTGTGACACAGTACATGAAAAAGAAAGAAATGTATTTGTCTACAGAGCTTAAACATGTTAGTCTTGGACCAAAACTCCCAGAACTCTACGCAGAATGATCGTCTGATCACAGGACATGGGGATGTCCTCTGTGCTTCTTCCCTTTGCTGATGGTCTCTTCCCCCTTCCATATGTGAAACCTCACTTGCCAAATCTTCACACCATTTTGGTCACTGAAACCAGACAGAGAGGCCAAATAATTGCTTACAAAACCTTGGGAACCCAGACCTCTAGTGTAGAGGACAAACCTGCAACATTTTGTGCTGAATGTATCCTATCCGCCATATACTGTATCCCAATAACTTCTTTATCATGTAGTAAACTATGAGGAAGTAAAAAAAAATGAATTTATTGAACTCTAGGTGGACTGCCACACACGCCTGTCTATTATACAAAATAACTCAAGAATGCAGAGAATATCCAAATACTCAAGGAAAAAAACTGACAAAGGGATTTTTTTTTGACTGTCCAAAATACCCAACAAGGATATTCCTCCCAAATCCCTTTCACATTTTTCCCCATGGTCCTCAAATAAATTCATCTCCTAATATGATGTGGCAAATGGGTGCAGGAGGGCAAGGAAAGGATCTTGGACAGCTATAGCCTCCAGATCCATGCAGCCTCAACCCACTTCCTCCTGATGTTACAAAGGGCAAGTGAAGTGGAAAGACATCCAAGGATATGGAAGGATCTAGATGTCTTCTCTCCCAAAACCCTCCTGATGTCATGTGGAGTGGATGAAGGGGAAAGGCAGCCATAGATCTGGAAGGCTACTGCCTCCAGATCCATAGCTGCCTTCTCAGCCCTTCTGAAATCACATGAGCTGAGTAAGGTGAGAACAGCAGCCAAGGAACTGGGAGGCTACAACTTTCTAGATCCATGGCTACCTTCCATACCTAACTCATCCCAAATTTGTGCAAGGTGTGTCAGGAGACCATACTTCCTCCATGATATTGAACATGTTCTCCCCACACTAGAACTCTCTAAAAACTGCACAGTTTCTGAAGACATCTGGTAGTGGGGGGAAATTGTTAAAATATTGCAGGAAAGATTAATTAGATGCAACATATCCGTAGTGGTACAGTACTTGCTTTGCATATAGCAATCCCAGGTTCAGTGCCTAGTGTCTACAATTAAAAAGATAAAAGAGCAGGCACAACAACCGCAGGCTGAGAAAGGCTGCTAGACCCAAAATCACACAATGTGTTTCATGGTTCAGTGGGATCTTCAGTCTAGATTCTCTATATCCCAGTTACATCGTAACTATTACAATGCACTGGTTCTCAAAGTTGTTCGTCCACCACCATGCTCCCTCATTCACATACTCAGTTTCTGGAAGCTCTTGGATACCTCAAGCAGCAACACATAAGAGCAGAAAATATGCCAGACTTTACGCCTTTCTTGGTTCTCAGGTTGAGATTGTGTTTTTCAGCTATTAATTTGTATGAATCTCCATCATTATCTTGCAAAGAAGACCATGAGCCAGAAGGCCAGGGCAGGAGAGACCCATCTGCTTTCACAGTGGGAGAATGCATCCAGACAAGTGTGAACATCACAGACCACCAACTATGGAGAGCATAGTACATTACCCTAAAAGGCTGCATTTCGTGGTCTCTGTTAAGCAAAATATATAATGACACAAAGATTAAGAAGCATTTTCAATTTATTCCCATTTTCAATTACATTTCTGAGCAGGAGAGACATTCTGATAGTATATAACATTGCACCAGATACAATAATGACACCCAAACTGCATTTGTGCCATTAAAAAAAAAAGTGCAACATTGTACTGCCAGTGCTTCTAATTACATCCTAGCCTTTAAACAAATGGCAGGTGGCCAATGAAATGCAAATATAAAAATGGAATGTATTCAGACAAAAGAGATGATTAAGCTGTTGTGGGGCTTATATAGTTATGTAAATTAAGAATTTCCCCCCAACAAGTTGTTTAGTCATCCCAAGAAGTGGAAGCATTTGTCTGGATGACTAATTTGACAGGACTCACTTTGCTTAATATTAGATCATTCATTCTTTGTTGTATTGTAAGGAACTGGTCCAAAAAGCCCAGGATGCAGGCAGCCTCAACAGATCGTGGTAGAACACAAGCCAGCCAAAGAGATTTGGCAGATAGGGTGTAGGGTGGAATTTGGTCCAAGCAGAAGGCAAAGCAGGATCCAGTCCAAGGCACAGATGAAAAGAGGATCAGATCCTGTAATGTGAGGACAGATTATTCAGAAAGTAGACAGGCCATAAGACAGGACTGGAACTCAGAAAAAGCAGCCAGCTCCAGGAAGGTTTGCTCCAAGGATGAGGACAAAGAAGGATAGAGGTTTGAAGACAAGCCAGCATCGGAAGACAATGACATCAGTAAGGCAACCATGTTGATAAGAGATGGAACAGTTGGAAAAGCAGTCAGAAGACCCTTCCTGCTTTCTCTTGCAAATGTGCCTATGACAACAGGCTCAGTGATGCTTGTTGTCAAATAATTCAGGTTTAAAGACTGCCAAATACCTCCATCAGGATGGGCATGTAAAGAGTAACTAGCCAGATGATCTGACGGATTCTGTCAGAGAAAAGTTACCCCAAAATGAGGAAGTTGTTGTTGTTCTTGAGGAAGTTGTTGTTGATATTATTTGTTTATATCTCACATTTTAACCAATATGGGACTCAAGATGGGTTACAGAATAATAAAACCAGAATAAATTAAAAACATACAAAAAATTAGTTAAATATATCTAATAGTTATGTTAAAAAAACAATTAAGCAATCTATGTAAATTAAAACCCATTTAAACTTTCATTAAAATACAGGATATAAAAACAGCAAAACAATACACCATTAAAGGCCCACTGCAATCAATAATTAAAAGCCAGCATAAATACAATAGTTTTCACTTGGCAGCACCGGGAGAGGAAGAAGGGAATCTTTGAGCCTTCCTAGGAAGCAAGCCACTGAACCGAGCCATTGGTAGAAGGAGGAGGCCCTTCTCAGCTGCCCTTGTATCAATCAAACATACTTGGAAAGGTTGTGGGACTGAAAGAAGGGCTTCCTCTGAAGATCTTATTGCTCAGACAGTCTGATATAAGTACAAATGAAATAGAAGGTAGTGAAATATGGGTGAGTCTTTGTGATAATCTAAGACTTGGAATACGGGTAATTATAGCAATAAGCGAGAACTAGTATGTTGTAGTGGTTTGCACATTGGACCATCATAGAATCATAGAATCATAGAAATGTAGAGTTGGAAGAGACCACAGGGGCCATCCAGTCCAACCCCCTGCCATGCAGGAACACCCTCAAAGCACTCCCGACAGATGGCCATCCAGCCTCTGCTTAAAAACCTCCAAGGAAGGAGACTCCACTACACTCCATTGAGGCAGCATATTCCACTGCCGGACAGCCCTGACCATCAGGAAGTTCTTCCTGAGGTTCAGGTGGAATCTCCTTTCCTGCAGCTTGAATCCATTGCTCCTTGTCCTGGTTTCTGGAGCAGCAGAAAACAAACCCTCTCCTTCCTCTACATGGCATCCCTTCAAATATTTAAACATGGCTATCATGTCCCCTCTTAACCTTCTCTTCTGCAGACTAAATATACCCAGCTCTCTAAGTCTACCTTCATAGGGCTTGGCTTCCAGGCCTCTCAGCTTGTCAATATCCTTCTTGAATTGGGGTGCCCAAAACTGGACACAGTATTCAAGATGAGGTCTAACCAAAGCAGAGTAGAGTGGTACCAGTACCTCCCTCGATCTAGACACCATACTCCTATTGATGCAGCTGAGAATTGCATTGGCTTTCTTGGCTGCCGCATCACACTGCTGACTCGTGTTCAGCTTGGGGTCTATGAAGACTCCTAGATCCCTTTCACACGTACTGCTGTCCAGCCACGTGTCCCCCATCCTATATTTCTGTATTCCATTTTTTTCTACCTAAGTGTAGGATCTTACACTTCTCTCTGTTGAATTTCATTTTGTTAGCCTCGGCCCACTTCTCCAATCTATCCAGGTCATTTTGAATTTTGATCCTGTCCTCTGGCGTATTAGCAACCCCTCCCAATTTGGTGTCATCTGCAAATTTGATGAGCATGCCCTCTATTCCATCATCCAAGTCGTTGATAAAAATATTGAACAGCACTGGGCCCGGGACAGAACCCTGTGGCACCCCGCTAGTCACTTCTCTCCAGGATGAAAAGCAGCCATTCGTGATCACCCTTTGGGTTCAATCGGTCAACCAATTACAAATCCAACTAACAGCAACCCTGTCCAGCCCACATTTTACCAGCTTCGTTGCAAGAATGTCATCAGGAACTTTGTCAAGGCCTTACTGAAATCGAGATATGCTACATCTACAGCATTCCCTTCATCTATCAAGCTAATAACTCTATCATATAAAGAGATAAGATTAGTCTGGCATGACTTATTTTTGAGAAATCCATGTTGACTTCTCGTGATTACCGTGTTGCTTTCTAAATGATTAGAAACTGACTGCTTAATGATATGTTCCAGGATCTTTCCGGGTACTGATGTCAGGCTGACTGGGCGATAATTATTTGGGTCCTCTTTTTTTCCCCTTCTTGAAGATGGGGACAACATTTGCTCTCTTCCAGTCTGCTGGAACTTCCCCTGTCCTCCAAGATTTCTCAAAGATAATAGCAAACGGTTCCGAAATGACCTCTGCCAGCTCTTTTAATATCCTAGGATGCAATTCATCTGGCCCTGGAGACTTGAATTCATCCAGTGTGGCCAGGTATTCATGTACCACCTCTCTACCTATTATGTGCCTCATTTCCCCTGCTTCCTCCCCTGCCCCCCAACTGCCAGGTTGAGTGCTTGTATCCTTCTGGGAAAAAACTGAGGCAAAGAAGGTGTTAAGTAGCTCTGCCTTTTCTCTTCCCCCTGTGAGTAATTCGCCATCTTCTCTGCGCAGCGACCCTATCGTTTCCTTCTTTCTCCTTTTGCTGCGGACATATTTAAAAAAGCCTTTTTTATTGTTTTTAATGTCTCTGGCCAGCCTAAGTTCATTCTGTGCTTTAGCCTTTCTGACCTCCTCCCTACATCTCCTGGCTACTTGCTTAAATTGTTCTTTGGTGGTTTCCCCCCTTCTTCCATTTCCTATACATGTTTCTCTTAACACTTAGCTCAGCTGAGAGTTCTTTAGTCAACCATTCTGGTTTCTTCAGATGCCTTCCATTTTTCCTCCTTATTGGCACAGTTTTAGACTGTGCCTTCAGTATCTCCTTTTTAAGGAACTCCCATGCCTCCTGAACTCCTTTCCCTTTCACTATTCTTGACCATGGAATTTCAGCCAGCAGCTCCCTAAGTTTACAGAAGTCCGCTTTTTTAAAATCTAAGATGAGTGTCTGGTTACACTTATCTTCTCCTTCCCATTGAATGCCAAATTCCAATAGGGCATGGTCACTCCCCCCTAAGGAGGCAATCACTTCTACCTCATTAACAAGGTCATCCCTGTTGGTCACGATCAGATCTAGAATATTTGATCCCCTTGTGGCCTCTTCTACCTTCTGGACCATGAAGTTGTCTGCAAGACAAGCAAGAAACTTGCTGGACCTTGCTGTCTTGGCAGAGTTTGACTGCCAGCATATATCCAGAGAATTGAAATCTCCTATTATTACTGTATCTCTCCTCCTTGAATGTGCAGTTATTTGGTTGAGGAAGGCATCATCCAAGTCCTCAGCCTGGGTTGGAGGTCTGTAGTAAACCCCCACCAGAATATCCCTATTGTTTCTCGCTGCCTTAATTCTTACCCAAATGCTCTCGACCTGGCTTTCTGGGTTTAAGTCCTGGATCTCTTCACAGGTGAAAACATCCTTGACATACAAGGCTACTCCTCCTCCTTTCTTGTTTGGTCTATTTTTACAAAATAGGCTATACCCCTCTATTCCTATATTCCAATCATGAGACTCATCCCACCTGGTCTCAGTGATGCCTATCAAATCATATGTATTTTGTTGAACTAGGAGTTCAAGTTCATCCTGCTTATTTCCCATACTCTGTGCATTAGTGCAGAGACACTTAAGTCCCCGGGCCCTTCCTGCAAGTCCTGTACTATTGTTTATACTCCTCCCATCATTGGCCACTTGTACTACTTGTCCAGTATCATTTGGGCCTTTTCCCCCTGCACTTGCCGAGTCCTTGCCCTGAATAATATTGTCTCCCTCCCCAGTGGAACTTAGTTTAAAGACCTCTTAATCCTCCTTGCAAGACTGTTTGCAAACACATTCCTGCCAAGTTTTGTGAATTGCAGCCCATCCCTTGCCAGAAGCCCACATTCATGGAAATTCAGGCCATGTTCCAAAAACCCAAACCGTTGCTGGCGGCACCACATGTGGAGCCAGTTGTTGACCTCTGCTATTGCCCTTTCCCTACGTGCGTCATATCCTTGAACAAGGAGGAGAGACGAAATGACCACCTGCACACCAAGGTCCTTAAGCTTCGTCCCCATAAGCTCGTAATCCTTTGCAATGTGGTAAAAGCTGCTCCTCGCAGTGTCATTGGTTCCGACATGAACCACAATGAGGGGCTTATGGTCAGTGGGTTTGACCAGCCTGGTTAGCCTCTCCGTTATGTGGTTGATCCTGGCCCCAGGAAGACAACAGACCTCTCAATTGAGCTTGTCCGGTTTGCAAATTGACTCTGACTCTGGAGACCAAGGTTTGATTCCCTGTTAAGTCATGAACATGTCATATCAAGATATTTCTACTTGTCCCGTGGCTCTGACCTCTAATCTACTCTTTGGTTCTTATTCCTGTTTGTTCTGACTCCCTGGGTCAGATTCTGGTTCCTGACATATCTCAGGCACCTATAATCTAACCATGATACAGCAGCTCTTGTGGTGCATGAAGCACAGATTGCTGCCTTACCTATGGAGCTCCTACTTCAAGTGGCAGAGCAGAAAATTAGCCTTGATAATGTTTACTTTATGTGCCATGAATACAGAAAGCACGGCCAGTCGACTTGGGGTGGTGGTGCTAGGACTGATAGTCCAAAAAAGTAACTTTTCCACACTCTATGCATTTGGTTACTTGAGGTCAACAGGGAGTCTGTATTAGACTCCATGACCTGATATTAAACTGAGATTGAGATTTTATGTACTTTCAAGTCGTCTCCAAGTCATAGTGATCCTATCATAAGGTTTTATACTTTACAATGTAATTCTGAGTTATTAAGCAGAGCTTCTCAAGTTCTCCCATAGAGAGGCTTCCCACTCCTTTTCAAACAATCTTTCATACCTCCATAATTTAATTAACACAACAGTGGTATTCACTGAAGTCTCAGGAAAAGAAGCTCAGAATATTATGCCTGGTTATACCTGCTGTAAGGAGGGACATCAAAGAAGCAAAAGAAGCTAACATCAGAGGTGGCGCAGCAGGGCATGCTAGAGTAGTACATCTTCACTTACTTCATTCTCGCACGCATGAATGAAGAAAGCCCCATTTTTTTCCCCCACTGACAACTGTGGGCAAGATTATGAGGTCCCCCCCCATCTCAGGATTTCTTTTTGAAGAAAAAAAAAGAGTTTTACCTTTTCCCACTATGCAAGTTCAGGCTCCACAACATTTCACTTTCTTGCACACTACACAGTTTGATCCCAGTTTAACCACCATACCTGAATTCTATGAAGTCCTAAGATTTGTAGTTTGCTGAAGTACTGGAGCCCACCACTAGAAATTCTAAGTGCCTCTCCCTAAACTACAGGTCCCAGAATTCCATAGGACAGAGGCATAGCAATTGGAAGGATATCAAAATACTAAAAGTGTGTAATATGAAAGAAACAAGTTTCTTTTTTGCTAAAAGCCAATTTTTCATGCAAATGGATGTTTTGCAAAAAGGTCCTGAAATGCAGAAAACCTTGAATGGGTGTGCTGATGTGTCAAGATACCACTTTTTGTCAAGGACATGAACAATTGTGAGTATTCTTTACATGCTTATGACATATCAAGACCATTTCTCCGTCAGACACCCAGAATCATTTTTTTTTTAAATGCACTCCCTGGACCATACAACAGGAGTAGTTTTGTTGTCCCCAAACCATAGGCCAAATGTGACACTAGGGCATGTCATTTTAGCAGCATTGTGCCAGTCTACACTGAGCTATATAAACCAGTGCACCCATAGTTCAGCCTTCTCACCATTTCTGCTCCCCACTCACCCAGCAATATGGATCATGGGGATTTTCTGTCACCTTTATGGGACTGAGTAGGGTTTTTGTTTTGTTTCGTTTTGTTATGTCATGTTCAGCCCATGCTATATAATGTTGGAGCCTTTTGGCTATGGTTTTGTTATTTGGCTAATTGATTGCTGCATACATGTCACAACTGGAGGGGTGCAGACACTTAGCTTTGATTTTTCTCTCTCTGTTTGAAGGCTTATGATGGCTTTTCAAGTGAAAGGAATTCTCACTTACTTTTCTAACTGGCTTGAAGGGCGATGTGAAGGGATACTTGTCCCAAGATGACTTCCTTGGGTGCCAAACAGCACCATCTGGGGGAATCCTTTGGGACCGTCTGATCCCTTCATGAAATCAGGTTAGGATGAACCACAGGATCTATACCCTGGACTTGAAGCTCTGAAGTCACCCAGTTGGGAGACTTGGCTTAACAACATTCCCTCATCTAAATTCATGCCCGTACATCCTATTGGCTGCCGCATTGCAGATTCCTGAAGTTAACAGAGTTGTGGCCTTATTTCACCAACGTTTGTGTCTGGCATTGTCATTTAGGTAAGAGGGTCAAAAGCTGTGAGACGACATGTTGTTGATTCTAATTTTGATTTAAGCTCCTTGATAGTCTTCAGACATAAAGCCTTGAAACTGCAGAATGAAGGGAATTAAAAAAAATTGGAAATGCCCTTATCCTCAGTGAGAAAGGGTGGCCATCCCACGGAAAAATGGTCAGCCACTTCTAGATTATATGACCAAGACTGATAGCAAAATACCTTCAGTACTTTTCCTGCTTTTTAAAAAATGTTCATTATTTTTATAACAAATAGGCTCCAAAGGCAAAAGAATCAAAATAAATAAATACAACAATCTCCCCAAACTCTTGTGATCTTACCTAGCAAGGACAAAATATTTAGAATTAGTTTTCTTTTTCTTCTGATGTTTATGAATAAAATAAAATAAGCAAAGATCTTTATCTCCTATACAGTGCCAAGAGGATTATAGTACATAATTTTGCTGAATATGTATACACCTGTGCAACCTGTGACCCTATCAGCCAATGATGATGCCTTGGTGTCTTGTTACCCTCATTTCTTTTGGGCAGACAGAATTAGTGTGGGCCTAAAGTAGCTCTGTCAGCAATGATTGGAATGGTTAGTGGACTAAAGATGTGCAAGATTCCATCTATCTGGCAAAATAGATCTTAAGATTTTGATTCATGTACCTTCTGCTTCCTAAACCCCCTCATACAAACTACAAACCACCTGGAAATGGTATAACAATGGCAGATCTTCAGATAACACTCAGATGACAATGACATTCTTCAAATGTCTGATCTATTTTTGTATCTTGGAGCTAAAGGTCCCAAATTTTCAAAGTGGTTTGGCCAACATTCTCCATTACTTCCTTCCAGAGTATTACAGTTCGTGCTGTCAGCTAGTGTAGGCACCCCTTAAATATCATTCTCCAAATGTGTCCTGCCTAGATAGCCCAACCTGCTTGACACAGAGCTGTCAGGAATTTTTGAAATACTACTTGCTTTTTTTGTGTACATGTAGAGGTTGATAAAAATAAGGATGTTGCTGCCACCAAGTGTAAGAGAACAATGAAGGGTGCTGAATAGATTGCTGGTTAATATCAGTTCCATTTAAATCTTCTTCCCGAGTTCACTCAAACTTGAATATTTCCCACACTAACTTATTTCCCGTAGGATCCCAAAGTCTTGCACAAAAACCACAGTGGTCAAATCACCCTATTTGCAGTCTGTACTCCTTTTCTTCCTTCCTTCTTCCCTTTTACTTTCGCAGGTTCTCACCCTTGTCCATTCTATTCTATTTCCAATCTTTTAAAGTTATTTAAAAAAATCACTTTCACATACCCCTTCTAAAATGCATTTTATATATTTTCTTTTGAATTATTATTGTTGTTTTTGTTGTTGTTTATTTACATCTTACTTTTTTCCAAATCATAAGACTCAAAGAGGCTGACAACATATTTTAAACAGTACAAATTAAAAATAATAGAAAAGCATTAATAAAAAGGTAAGATTAAAAAAGAGACCCTTTCCAAAGGTCTCTGTCATCACTACCATGTTACAAACTTGTTTTCCTTTAAGGATTTGTATGTTCTTTTTAAACTAGAAATCATGTGCCTTATTGCCGCACCAACAAACAAGTTCACCATCCTGAAAAATAATCTGCTTGTTAATAAGGCAGGGAGCTACTCACCTTCTCATTTCAAGGAGGAAATGTTTCCTAAAGCTAAACAACATAATGTGTGCATGGAGATGGTGATCCCCAAAATGGATGAGATCTGCATTTGCTGTCTGCATTTACTTTAGAAGAAAGGAAATGTGATAGTGCCTCTGGTGTTATTCAGACTGCAACCCACTTCTGTATTATAATCTACTGGTGGAGATATAAGAATGTGTCTGTGCCACACAGCTTGATAGCATTTTAAGTGTCATGGCTACACTGGATGGAAAGGCAGCATTTGTACTTTGGTGAGGTGCTTGGAATCCTGTCCTAGAGATTCTGCACATTGCAGTTCACAGCAATGGACCAGAATGCTCAAGTGCCAGAGTTTTAGCATTCTGCTGAACATTCAGAACATTTTAGCAGAGCATTCTTCATGCATTTCCCTGAACTAGGGCCATTTCCGCACTAGACTCTTGCATGCTATTATTCCACTTTTAACATTCTATGGAATCCCAAGGTTTGCAGTTTAGGAAGATGCCTCAGACCCTCCCTAAACTGCAAACCCCGGGATTCCATAAGATGTTGAAAGTGGAATAATAGCACTGTTACAGTCTAGTAAAGAAATTGTCTGCACCTTTCCAGCAGGGAATTTGGAACACCTTACCAAACTTTCTGCTATTCTAGGGATCACATTCATACAGTGCAAGATCAAATCTGATGAGCCATAGCTGTTCTTCTGAAGGAATATGAAACTGGGCACTACTATAACAAAAATCTGCCCAAAAGAAAGGTGGATGGCAAGATCTCTTTAGGGAAAATAGCATCTGATTAGATTACTGGCTGAAGTGGAGCTGATAAGCTTCAAAGGACTTCAGTGCTTTCCTGATTACAGTTTGGAAGACAATGCCCTAGTGCAGTGGTTCTCGACCTTCCTAATGCCGCGGCCCTTTAATACAGTTCCTCATGTTGTGGTGACCCCCAACCATAAAATTATTTATTATTTACAATGCCTCCCCCCCCGGGAAAGGCCGCCTCGAGGGGGGCAGGCAAGGAGGGAAAGAGGAGCTGTGCGTCTCCCCTGGGAAAAAACTCTGAGACCCCCCCCCAGGCTCTGCTTCTGCTTCACTCTTGTTTCTGCTGGGGGGGCAGTGTAGGAAAAGTTTACAGAATGTCAACCCTGGCCGGGGGGAGGAATCCCAGCACCTTTGTCTTTTGTGCCGGGCGCAGCTCGCCCCCCCAGAAAAGCGCGACCTTGCAGCACCCCGGTCCTTCCGCAGCACCCCCTCCGTGGCGAGTGGGGCAGGGGCCATGGCGAGGAGGGGGCCTGCCCCCCGTGCTGCCGCTGCCCCCCCAAGCTGGCCCGTCAGATGGGAGGTTCTCCCGGTAGCGGAGAAGGGGAGCGATTTCAGTCCCTTCTGAACAGGGGGCAGGAGGAGGTGAGCGCGTGGCTCGCGCTTGCGCACCACCACTCCTGGCTTTTCCCGCATGTTACCTTATCTTGGAGGTGGGGGGTGCCATTCACACAAGCAGGTTCTTGTGCGAGGCGCTCTCTTCGCTGCTCCTTCGTCCTGTAGCTGGCTTCCTGGTCACGTGACCACCCCACCCCTTCCTCCCCCAGCACAGCCAAAGGGGGCAGGAGGACGCGAGCGCATGGCTCGCACTTGTGCACCACCACCGAGGAGGGAATGAGCCGAAGACCATCGGAAATACGTATTTTCCAATGGTCTTAGGTGACCCGTGTGAAAGGGTCGTTCGACCTCCAAAGGGGACGCGACCCACAGGTTGAGAACCGCTGCCCTAGTGTATATCTCTGTGAAAACTGGGATCGGGGGATGTTTTCTATATTTGCTCCCCTACAGATTCACCTGCCAGTCTATTGGGATGGTTAGTATTTTGAGAAAAGGAAAGGAAAAAGTTGTTTGATAGGACATCTATCAATATGAAAAGTCTTAGCAAGCAATAGCAAAATTCACTCTAGTAACTTATCTGCCTGTGCCAATGACCATTGACTTCTTGAAAATCACAATCAATATTAATGATAGATTTTCAGTGCCATTCCTATGAACGTATATTAATAAGCACAGCACAGAAATGATTCTTGACCCTGTGGCATAAAGGACGGATAATCGATATCCTTGTGTCCTTGCCCAGAGTGAACTCTGTACTTGGATTATGGTAATTAAAAACTAAACAAACTGCTGAGGTTTTGTATAATTAAGAGATGGAGGAGTAGAACAAGGCAATAAACAGCTTGCAGGTGATTTAGTATTGGAGCCATTTGATAATAGCAGCAAATTGTTTCAGCCAACCTAAACTTCCACTGCGTGTATTATTTATTTCATTTAACTTGAAGAGGCAAAATAGGGAATGTGTTGCAATGAGCAAAGTGAGCAAGGAAGACTTTTGAAGTAATAGTAAGAAGAAAGGTTACCACCACAACCCAACCTAGATATGCAAGCATAAGTCAACAGCAGAGTTCCACCCATAATTAAGAACCCAATGGATATTCTCGGTTTCCAGTGTAATCTAAACTGAGAATAATTTGGAGGCTTTAAGAAAACCAACCTCCTGTTTGTATATATATGTATTTTTATTAAGATTAACAACAAATTACAAACATCTCAACAAATTACAATATTTACATTATCAATAACTTTAAATTCTTCACACAAACAATAGAAAGAAATATTCCTCGTTTTTCATTATCTCTTTCACTTCCTACTTTCTTTGACTCAGTTCTTTACATTATGTTACAATCATTCTCTTCAAACATTTATCTTCCCCATTAACCATATTTTAAATGTACCTTTCGCTCTCCTGTCTTTACTACCTTTTATCTTACCCTAGTTCTTTCATTACCCATTGCAGATCTTTTCCCAGTTTTCCTCAATATATCTCTTAATTTCCATCATTTCAGTATTTTTGTTTCCTCTTTTTTATCCTCTCATCGCTCTCGATAGGCTATCTAAAGTTACATATTCTTGAACTTTAATAAGCCACTTCTCTATTTCTGGAACTTTATTCGTTTTCCAGTATTTAGCATACAAAATTCTTGCTGCAGTTACCATGTACAGTATACCATTCTTATATTTATTTTGTTCTTTTGTCATTTGATGTAACATATTCAACAGAAATATCTCTGGTGTCAACGGTATTTTTATATTCAGTATTTCTGTAATTACCTTATGTATCGCTTTCCAATAAAACCAACCTCCTGTTTGAAGCAAACCCTCATAAGCCCCTCAAGGCACCTGTTCTCCCCTTGTCTAGAAAGAAGTTTGCAATCATTTCTAATGGGTGATATACACAGAAGATCATAAGATACTGCACAGAGCCCAGATGTATCAAAGTATGTTGTCATTACTAGTAGCATGAGGAAAAGCTATTATTTTGCTAATCTTTTATAGCCAGAGACGGCTCAGTACCTTTATACAGTCAGAGGGCTTTATTAGCTTCTTGCATCACCTAACCTCCACTGGGTGGAAACGCAACTTTGGATATCTGGTAGTGCTACAGTGCAATATAAATCACAATAGCCAGTTTGTCACCTGCAAACTGTCCAGGTAGCAGCAGCACCTTCTGCCTCCCGTATAAGTTGGGTAGTGAATCAGCTCCAGGCTTAAGTCTGAACTTTAATATAAGTATTGAAAATAATGAACTGGATAGAATTGGGTACCATGGTTTGCTCCTTTGGATTAAAATCAGGAGGAGATTCAGCACCTTCTGGGCACAGAAGCCCACCAGCAACCACTACATGTTGGCACAAGGAGGAAACGATTGCTAAATTCTATAGCACCTTAGGTGATGAGATGGAATGTGAGAGAGAACCTCAGCTTTGCAGATCTTCTTCATCTGAATGCAGGACCTTTCACTTGAGCACAGGCCTATGTGTGTAAAGGCAGAGATGAATGAGCTCCATTCAGAGGAACTTCCCATTTATAGAAAGGCACTGATGTGTATGAACTAAAGATTCTATATGCTAAAGATTTTTGTATGTAGCAAGAAAATCCTAGTTTTACTATCACATCTTGTCAAATGTAAAATCTTTAGACATTTACTCTGTGTGCAAGAAGGCATAACAATGACAGCTTCTAATGCTTTCCAAAAGGTAACATACAAATAGGTTTGAGGTACTGGTGTTTGGATTAGAGCCATGGGATGCACTAGAACTTCCATATGTCCTCATATATGCTCTTTTACTGTGGCAAATTCTTCAGCCAAATTTAAATGTTACTGGATCTAATTGGTTGGTAAACAACTGCTCTTGAAAACATCTAGTGGCTACACAAACTGCTAAAAATGTCCCCAAACTCACACACATATCAGGAAGTGGCCACATGTCTATGTCTAGTTTGTAAAAAAGACAGACATTATTTAATGTTAAACAGTATAGAGAGGGGGCTGAAACCTATTGAACTGCTAAACCTGGAGGCTCTGCCTTTCTCTTTTTTGGCCAGAAAAAAGAGTGCCCCAAAGGGTCTGGAAGAATCAAGGACTACAAAAGTAGCCTTGAGCTCCATGTGTCTCAGGGCTGAACTTTTCCTACCCCTGATCTAAACTTAATATGATTATCCCTTGCTTTGAGAAGTACGCCTAGCAAGTTCTCTCCTTTCCCAGAGGCCCATCTCCAGTTAAAATCTATTTTTCACCTACACCTTTAACTTGCAGTAAATGAATAAGCAAAATAATCACATGATTTGTCATCTGGACACACTTGAGATGGTCCCATCTTTATTGAATTTCTTCTCTCGGGAAATGCATGGGCCTACTTTAATGGCTTTCAGAACATACCTTGACAGCTTTCTTTCAAGCTGCTTAAGGTTGCAGTTATTTTGATTTTGATTTAATTTATTTTGATTTAATTTATATTGCTTTAATTTAGTTTTGGATTATGGTTTTTCCTGATATTACATAAACAGGGAAGATTTTGGATCGAAAAGATTTTGCCTTGAGAGGAACATGTACATTGTTTTAACAGTTACTGCTTCAATTAGTTTTGGATTTATTTTATTTTTTTTTTGTCTAATATAAGGTAAATTGGGAGAATTCTGCCTTGAAAAATGACAAACCAATTTTGAAAGAAGCAAACATAAGCATACATAGAGGAAGCATCTACCAGAAGTATTTTTAAAAGACCATGGAAATTAGCAATCATGAGAAAGTACCAATAGAAGTCTGATAGTTTTATTTTTTATTTTTGCTCTGACAGCTCTTCTTCCAAGCTGATGCACTAATGTATTTTTATATATTAATATGCAGACATATATTAATACTCAGTGTGGAAAACACAGACATATTTGTGATGTTTTCTTTTCTCTCACTTTCAGAAAAGCCACTTAAGAACTGATTGATTTCCTACCAACAAAGTCCTCAGAACAACTGCACATGTGAGGCATGACTTCATAAGAACAAGTCAGGTAAAATTCCCATTTCCTAAACCTTTAATCAGAATCACTGTAACAATTTAGGTTCATCAAAGGACCTCTGGCATTGCCGAAACAATTTCCTTGCACGCTCCCCTAATGGGAAATGACAATGAGCAGGGCTTGGGAGAGAATTTTGCTTGACTCATTTTTAATAAAAACTTTTCAGAAATCAAACTTTTCTTCATAAAACACGAAGGAAAGAGTTTTAGTTGTTTCCACTGCCATTTCCACCCAACACTGTCATAGTGCTATTATTCCACTTTCAATATCCTGTGGAATTCTGGGGCTTGCCATTTAATCAGACTGAGTTCTCTGGCTGAGAATTCTAAATACCCCTCCCTAAACTGCAAATCCCAGGATTCCAAAGGATGATGAAAGTGGAATAATAGCACTATAACAGTGTAGGGCAGAAATGGCCCTTAAGTGACTATGAGAGATTGTGAAGCTGGCATCTACTCTTTGAGTACTTAGCTCTTAAAAACAATGCCCAAGAGCCTGCAAGCTTAACTATGATGCCATCTGACACTGACACCCTCTCCCCCAAAAAACATGCCTTTTCACCCTGGCATGATTCAAACTAAAGAATTTCTCAGGTTCTGCACATTGGAGTGCTGGGTAACGATCACTGCAGCACTGTCCTAATTGCTGGGATTATCAACAACAGGCAGCTGGAGACACTCCTCGGGGTGCTGCTACAGCTGCTTGACTCAATAAGCCTTGTGACCTGGAAAATGCTGCAGCCATAATTTTTCAACATCCCATCTGCAGGGACTCCAGAACTCTTTCATTGGGGTACTTCCAGGTTTAAAATGTTGGTTTGGAGGGGGCATCTGTGGGTACTGGTTACTGTAATTGTGAATCTGCACCAATTAACAAGATTTTTTTTTTAAAAAAAAAATTGGTTTAAATTATAATTGTCAGGAAGATAATATGAGAACAAAATACAAACAAAGCAATAAACAATGAAGGTGTCAGCAGTGCAAATCTACTCAATTATTCACACCCACAATTTTCCTGACTGTTCAGGAAAGCACTCAACCAGAGTTCTGAATGGGATGTTGGAGGTTTTTGGTGGTGATGTGTTGTGTTATTGATATAATCTATAAAGGGAAGCCACTTTTCTTCAAAAGATTCTTTGTGATGTGTCCTTTTATTACTGTCTTGTTGTGAGCAAACTTCTCCATTAGCCATGGTCTGGAGCCTTTTCCACCATCTTTCCATAGAGAAATTGCCTATCTTCTAACTGGAAGCAATTTCCATTCTTGTGTTTATGAAAAAAAAAAAGTTAATGAGGTTGTTGTGTTGTAAGTTATATATTGAAAATAACTGGATGATAGGATAAAGATCAACTGTTTGCTTTGTAATAACACTAATGGTTTTCAAAACTGCAGACCAGAATTGGGCCTCCATAGGACAGGATAACCACACATAGAGATAGGTGCCCTTGGGACTACAGCCCCTCTAGCAGTGGGGGGACACGGTTTTGGTGATATGAGCCAGTTGAACAGGTGTAAGGTACCACCTGTGAATCAAGTTGAGGGTACATTCTTTAAATTTAGTTGGACTATATTTGTATGGATATGATGTCCAAATTTTCAGCCAATTCATATCTGAAATCAGAGCTCCAAGGTCAGCCTCCCAGCCTGGTTTACCAGACCTCAGCCATTAGTACTCATCAGTTAACTGTTTACTAATCCATGATGCCAACCTTTGGAGGGGCAGGTCTTTTGCGATACATATAGTACATTTAAGAGATTGTAAATCCAGTTTATGTTCTTGTGACTACTGAACAAAATGCAAGCCCCTGGTTTTAAGTTCCTATATATTGAGTCATGTTTCCCATGCTGAATTAGGGCTCTTGGTCCTCTCCTTTTTTTTCTCTCTGTCAGGGTCCTCACCTTTAACACCTATATGACAGGCTGATACAACATAGCCAGCTACATGATACAGGAATAACTATGTGTCTTGAAACTGGCTGCTGCCAAGAGTGGCTGAAGGTTTCCGTATCTGTGGTGTGATGGGACTTACCTGAGACTTGAAAGATGCTGTCCAAAGTGCTCACTCCCTTTTTTATGGTGAGGCATAATATATGGAATAAAACTCATGTAGATTTGTTGCCCTGATGACATGGAAACTGTTGGCTGCCTCTAACAGCTGCAGAGGGTTGAAAAGTTTTATAGGTTTCTTTTTGTTAAGGATGTAGAAAAAGTCACAAATTTCTTCTCACATAGGATGAAAAGAGTTTTAGATTTTTAAAAATTCAGGTGGAGAAGAGAGCAAAGCTGACAAATTCTTTCCTCCCTAGTAATGCAGAGACATTTTAAATGTTGTGATGTAAATAATTGTGTAAAAATTGTTCTGCTGCAAAGAAACCAAGTCCTTTAAGAAACACAAAAATAAACTACATTTCAAAAAAAAAAAAAAAAAATTCAGCAGAAAGGCAACTCTTCCAAAAATGTTTCCAACCATGCTGGGTATTCCAGAACTGCTTACCATGTAATGGTCTGACTGGCAGTAGGTCTCTTACCATTTGGAAGTCACTAGCTACAAATGATTATTTCTTCCCTAATTAATTACAAAGGTATAATTATATTGTATTATGATTGTGCCTTAATGATAGCCAGTGTCAATCTCTTTGAGGTGTAACAAAATTTAGTTTTACAATTAGGAGCATGTGTGGCCTTTTTAAATGGTGGAAAAGTTTGATGTATGGGCTTACGTTTTGCCTTGTTCTGGTGCTTCATATCCTGCTGTGGATGTTGAGGGAGGAAAAAGTCAAAGTTCTGTGCCATAGCACAGCAGCTTCTAGGAGTCATTTGGGTTTTTAGAATAACACAAACAAAACTATGAGTTACTTTTGTGAAATGAAAAGTTGAAAGTTGCCATTAAGATTGTATCTACAACAGTTAACTACATTGGGGCCTTGGACTTAGAACGGTGCTAACTGCATTTAAAAGGTAACTTTCAAAGTTCTGGGATCTCTGGGATACAGTCTCACCCAGTGCTGATGCATCTCCTCTTCACAGAGGTGAATTGGTGAAAATATCCACCTTGATTTATGATGGAGCTTAAGAGGTTGTTGATTGAGATATGATATGCAGGCTTTGGTTGAACAGAAGGGCTGATGAATATATTTAGATTCTCTATTTCACTCACACACATTTATTTTGCCTGAAACTGAAGACCTCAATACTATCACCAAAATTCTTTCCCAAAAGTTAGTTACTGTGGGCTCACTCTGCCATCTGCTGCTGAAGAGTGCTAACTGCAATGATGTGTTTGCCAAATCTTGTCAAGTGCAATAAATTTCTCATTTAGGCCAAGGGAATGATTTTTTTCACTTAGACCAAGGGTGGGTAACACATTGTCTTCAAATGTTGTTAGACTACAATTCTCACAGTCCCCAGCCAGAAAGAGGTATGACAGAAGTTGTAGATCAGCAGTATTTTCGAGGCAGGATACCATTCCTCACTTAAGCTATGTTGGTTTGGTGAGTTACTCAAAGTCCCGTCAAGGAGGAAGGCTGCTAGGATAAGCCTGAAATGTTTGACCTTGAACAATGTAGGAGAGGAACGGACGTCAAAGTCATTTCCGGAAACAATGAAGGCACTTTGAACATGTTTGGCCACAACCATATTTACATTTATATACATGAAATATAAGTTTTGGACGGTTCCATAGCACATTGCAAATGAACTGGGATCATATGAATTGTTTTGTATTGTGTGAAGCATGACCAAACCACGGGTTTATTGTCTGCAGACTTTCAAGGTGGAATAGTGATTAATCCTGCCATCCAAAGACTGTGAGGTATACACAGATTCCATGGTGTCAATACCAACAATTTCTCCCTATTCCTGCTTTGTTCTCCTGGTAGGCTAGGGGTGGGCAAAGTGCAGTTGAAGGTCTTGATATAGCCCTCCAAGGCTGTCTATGTGATCACTAATCCCTCCAGACACCTTGGACTGCCTTTTTTCTAGCTAAGAATAATGGGGAATTGCCTTGTGTGAAAGCCTCCAGGAGTAGCAAATCAGCTTTTATACAAGTTTCAAAGAGTCATTGCTCTGTTTAGCATTTTAAAACCCAATTTGTCAATACCCGAGGTGGAGTTCTGGCCATCTCCAGTATTCTCCCTTGTTTTGTGACATTTGGGGCAGTCCATGCAACTCTCCAGACAACAGAAAATCATCTTGAAATCTGGCCCAGTTGCCCAGCAGGGTTGTTATTCATCACTAATTTTCTTGAAGGAAGCCATAAGTAATTTTAATACTTTTCTTCCTGCTTGGAGAAAGACTTCCAAAACCACAAAGTTTTTGAAGCCTATTTACAATGTGGGACTTATTCTGTGCAAAATTCCCAGACAGCTGATTTGTACCAAAAACAGCATTTTCTGTGAAGGAAACAATATTTCTTTGCAGAAATATGATTTTAGGTGCAGAAAAACTGTTTACCATGCAGAAAATGCATTTTCAGTAAAAATCAACCACATGCAGATTTTGCAAGTAATATCTCTAATTACTGCATTTTGTGCACAGGAAACATATTTCTCTGTGCACAAAATGGTATTTCTGCACAGAAAATGCTATTCCTTATGCAAAACAATCCACAGTGAATTTGTGCAAAATAAGCTATGATCTTCAGAGATTCTCAGCAGTCCAGGATTCTTCTAATCAGGGTTTCCTGATACTCTAAAATCATACTTTTTGATCATTTTTTTGAATATTTTCAAATATTCTTTCCACCCTTGTTGACTACTCCTCTTTTAGGTAATTTATTAATTAGGGTTTTTTTTTTGACATTTTTTAAATTTATTTTTATAAATAATACATATAATAAAATCATAACATACATGTAATTCATTTCTGTTTGCTTCAGTGTATAGTTATTTACATATTTACATTTTTTCATGGAAATGTTTGCATATTTTCACCTCATACATACATATATAATATTATTTATTACATTTCCTTGACCTCCTAGTCCTCTCTACCAGAATCTTATCCCACGCTATTTTGCTTTCTTGAAACTCCCCAATATCTTATTGTATACCTATCAAAGTTTACAGATAACTTTTCTCTCTAATTAATCAGTATGGCTTAACCTTTTCCATTATATTTTTTCCTCTTAAGATGTAATTTTAATATTGAATTTTAATATTATATTTAAACATTTCTCCTATAAAATGCATTTATTCATATATGTATAAGAACACAAAAATTTATTAATTAGTTTTAAACAAACAGCCAAATTCACTGTTAGAATCACAGACAAAATCAGTAAGATATACATTCAAAAAGAAGAAGAAAAGAACTAAAACTAAATACAATACAAACACAATAAAAACACACTAAACCAAAATTTTGAATGCTGACTAAAACACTAAACACTAAGACCCTTTTTGCATCTTACCCTTTCGTGGAGCTGGGGTGCGGGGCTTGCGTGAGAAGCCTGGGGAGGAAGGCTCTCGTGTCCCTGCTGCTTCAGCTCCGCAGTTGCTTCCTGGTCGCGCAAGCACCCTGCCGCTTCCTTTCGCAGTACAGCTTGGGACCTTTCCCAGCCTGCACTGCACAGGAAGCTCAACTGGCCCAGCTCCCGAGGCTCCACATGTCAGATAAGTGCGCGCGGAGCCCCGGAGCGATTCGCAACTGTGCAGCATTTTCGGCTTTAAGCTGATAATGAAAAAGTGCACGCACAGTCCGCGTCAGGCCCTTGAGCATTGTGCAAATGTGAGTGCATTGTGTGGACTGCTCCTCACATTTACGTGATGCTCAAGGGGCCCTTTCGCATCAGAAATGCTATGCAAAAAGGTTTTAACTTCCTAAAACACAAAAGGGTTCTGACCCCTGCAAGCCAACTGTAATGAAACAATGTTATCCTACCATTACAGATCCAACTAAGTAATCCTACTAGAGTTACTAGTAACCATAGCCACAAATTATTGCATCATTGGATTTTTTATCCCTTTTTTACCCACTCCTGATCTAGTTTGAGAACTCAAAAGCTTGCATGCGGCTTTGTGACCTTCGCATTTGAATGGCTAAGAGTATTTTCCTGATATGTGTTTTGTTTTTTGGATTCTAAAGGCTTAATTTTCTAGTGAGAAAGGGGAAATTTGTTATTGTCATCAGTTAACAATTAGACATCTAAGACCTTTACTGATCTATGAAGAGGTAGGTAAAGATCCCACTATCTACCTCTGAACTAGAGACAAAAATGCTCCAGCAACAATGGGGGCTACATATACTGTCATCTGTATTACTGTGCTTCTGTCACATACTTTGAGCTTCATTTACTCATTATATTTTCACCACACTATTCTGCTACAATTATTTCTCAAGGAAATTAGCAACAAAGAAACATGAGATAAATTGCACCCTGACTATGGAACTCCTTACCAAAGGAAGTTAGGCTGGCTCCATCTCTGGCCCTTTCCGCACTAGGCTGTTATAGCGCTATGACTCCACTTTCAACATCCTATGGAATCCTGGGGTTTGCAGTTTTGGGAGGGGCCAGCTGGCCTCTCCCAAAACTGCTAACCTCAGGATTCCATAGGATGTTGAAAGTGGAATAATAGTGCTATAACAGTCTAGTGCGGAAAGGTCCTCTGTTGAGCTTCTGCTGGGCAGCAAAAACAGTACTGCTTTAAATTGCTCTGTTTTGACTAAAACTGTATTTTAGGATTGTTTTTCAATTGTTTTTAATAGTTTTAAGATAGCATTTCCATGTATTTAAAAAAAAAATTAAAAAAATTCTCTGTAGTATTTTAATTGCTTTTATTTGTCCACTATCTTAGGAGGCCTTATGGGCTGAGGCACAATATAGAAAAATCTTAAATAAATAAATAAAACACAGAAACAATCAACAGAAAAAGAACTCATTCAGAATAAAGGCCTGTGTCTAATTGCTAGTCTCTCTGCTAGAGCAGAATCCTGGAATAAATGGGATTTATGTACGTTTTGACCTACTATTCACCAATTCATCAGATTGGTCTACTCAAGTTGGGGTTACCAGTTGATTGAGCCAAAAAAATGATCCTCTTTTTGTCACCTTCTACACCCTTAAGGACAACTTTTTCTGAGAAACAGGCAAATGACCAGATGTTTCTTGCTCCAAGGCTAAATACCAGATTTAAGTACAAAAGTATAAAATGTAAAGAAAATAAATGTCTGCTGCAGCAGGATGCTGGGAGGCTCGGAACAAAGGCCAGGGCTGTGACTAAGTCCTTATATGGATATTTCAGCCTCCACTCCCACTGTGCCATTATTTATCCAATCACAGCTCACTTTACAGTTAGGGAATGTCCGTAGAAAGAGAGAGAGGCTTCAGGTGAGGTAGTACCATGAGTCAGCCGAGGGAGGGGCTAGGACTCCTTTGTAAGTGTCTACTTTATGAGCTGATGATGGAGGACATCCTTCTCTCACTCATACTTTAGCAAACAAGTCATTTGGAAACCAAAAGACCTCACGGAATAAAAGTACTCTTGCCAACCAGTGGAAGGCCAGGAACGACTTTGGCCTCCCTCAGCAGAGAAGTTTGTGCTTGGGAGTAGGCACAGAAAAGGCCGTCTATTGCATATCTGCCAAATGTTCCTCTGATAGTGGTGGGGTTGAAAGAAAGGCTACTTGAAAGGATCTTAAAACCTCAGCAAGCTAATATGAGAAAATACAGTGTGGGATCTTCACAAGCATACCTCAGTGAGTAAAGTCTCAAACACAGAAGTTCCTTTTTCACAAAATCTCTTTCTACCCACCTTGCTTCCATTTTCCTCCTTGTCCTCTGGGTAGCTGGGAGGATGGTGAAGGATTGCTGCAGAAACAGACTTTCAGTCTAAGGTTGCAGTAGTGTTTCTGTGGTAAGCAATGCAATAAAGCTTGAGCTAGGAAAGAATGAGATTCTGTTCCAGCCAGTCCTACTGCAGCTCTTTGTGCCCTCCTGTAACAAGAGGATAAACAACGGTGCTTCCAGAATCCCTTTACTGAGCAGGCCTGAGAACGGCAAACCGAGAGAAAAGGGGAAAAGCATACGGCTGCCTCACCAGCTTCTCCCCCCTGAGAGCATGTTATGGAAGTATAGATATATATGTTTGTCCACCAAAATTTAAAAAGAAAATGGAGGCTCGGGTAGTTTCTAGAGCGTTTGAAATATGCTTGTTTATTTTTGTATGCAAGGCTCACCTGACATGGTTGTTTCCTTTAACATGTTCATATCATTAGTTCTGAATAAAAAGTCTGCTGAAAAGTTTGGATTGCTCTTCTTGTTTGTGGTGCAGGATCCTATCTCTGTTCTTTCCAAGTTATTTCTGCCTCTGGTACCAAATTTTCTGTAAAAGAAGTAATGCCTCGAACATATCTACTTCGGTAACGGAGATATACCTGTACTTGTAGCACATTCGCTGCAAACCTGGCCACCTCTCTTGTAAAATTTAGTGGCTTCATTTTAATTGTAGTTATTTTTGTCCCCTTTTTACCCTTTATTCAGTTCCTATACCAAAGGGGAGACGTACTGCCAGCTCTATAACCTTGTCAAAAGAGAAGCTGTATGACTGATCTGTATTCAACATAAATCGCAAAGGCGCCTGAATGCCAATTCATTACAGATAACATTATGTCTTATTCAAAATGGGTGGCATTTAAATGATATTGTTAACACAATTTTCCTCATGTCAAGGTTTTAATGGAATACCTCCTCTTTATCTTGCTGACCTTTGGTTTCCTAGTGCGGCTTTTATGTCCTGTAATTGGACATACCAATTAGCTACGTATTTAAGTAGAAAGATTATACTTAAAATGAGTCTGGAATGCTAAAAGTCTGTGGGGGGAAATGGCTAATGCACTGAATTAAATGCAAAATGAATGACAGGTCAATGTTAGTAGTCAGAATAAGATTTCTTTGTATGTGTACCAAGGCCAATGCTGAATTTACATGAGTGTTCATTACCCCTGTCTGACAATGCCATTTCACATATTCTTTTATGGACATCCTTCAAATTTTCTTTCAATCTCAAATGTAACATAACCACTAGAAGGGCAAACATTTAATAAGGTTAAAATTTGGCCTGAAAGGGTAGGGGCATGGAACTGAAATTATGACTAAAACTCTCTCCCCTTTTTCTCATGTTCAGGGTGTGAATTTCAAGGGCATCAACAGAACACACATCTGTGTTCCACCTCATTACTTCCTGCAGTTGTCCACCATTTTTAATTTGCTGAAATTCTCTGGAGTTTGTGCAATAAATTGCCTGACTCAAGGGTATTCTGAGAGGAAAATATTGGTCTCACCTTTCACACTGATAGCCAAGTCAAAGTCAAGACATATTGTTGCCTGAAGCAAAGGATAATATGACACCCCATTCCACAAGCTGACTGGAGCAGCAGTCAAATCTTAGTTCATCAGGGCAGTTTCTTGTATCTTGTGGCAGCAGATTAGTTTATGGATCATAGGGTAGATTGAACAGCACATGCCACTCTGTTGTCTACTGCTTTGCTACGGTTCTTCCCCATCTAACCTACCCCAGTCTTAGAGCCATTTCCACACTAGACTGTTATAGCACTATTATTCCACTTGCAACATCCTATGGAATCCTGCAGTTTGCAGTTTCTGGAGGTGCCGGCTGGCCCCTCCCTAAACTGCAAACCCCAGGATTCCATAGGATGTTGCAAGTGGAATAATAGTGCTATAACAGTCTAGTGTGGAAATGGCCCTAGAATAATGCTATGCTATTAAATATTCTGAAAAATTAAAATTGTGGCCAACGGTAGCATGGAACAGCAGTGAGTTTTGCACACCTCTACCTGGAAAATTCACTTCAAAAATAACAGTGGAAATGTCCCCCCTATACATCTTGCAAAGAGAATTATAGACAAGAGAAACGCTTTCGTTTAGCCCTGAATACAGTTTTTTTCTCTCTCCCCCAACCCTAAACATAGCCGTTATGTTTTTTAAATTCTGTTTTCTCATAATTCTCACAGATATATTCTCCAGGAAGTGTCTGTCTTATTGGAACCATATGTAGTTCCTTTGTATTTTGGGAAAGTCAAAATTACTTTGCATGATCCTTTTAAAATTATATGTACCCATAAAGTGTAGTACTAGTAAATAGAAATGTGAGGACTTTTTTTTAAAGTTTATTACACAAGCACACTTATCAGGAAGCTGCAATGTGTATTGGCTTCCAAAAGTCAGATTTTTAGCCCTTTTCAGTAGGGTAGGCTGAAAGAGGTTGATCTGTTGGAACACAAGACACCTCATGAACTTAGATACTATGCAAGCCAGTATAATATAAATTTCTCTCTGCAGTTTTAGCACCAGTGTGGGACTGAGGATGCCTAGCTTCCAATCCATCCTCAGCTGTGAAGCTCACTTGGTAACTCCAAGTCAGTCATTATTTTTCAACTTCACTTTTCCACTCCTTGGAGAAAAGGCAGGATTAAATAATAAACATTGGTTTGAACCCTGGGGTTCTCTGGTCCACTCTTACCCCCTTGAAATTACACCACAGCCATTTCTTAACTGGCAACAGAATCTGGGTCACTATCCCTTGATGGGTTGCAGCCATCAGACCCCAGTCTGAAAAAAACTACTGCAACTTTATCGCCTGCATTCATTACCGCAGCCCCACTCATTTTCTACTCCACTCTAGCACAGTATCTGCTTTATAATGAAAATAGCCTTGGGGGATGTAAAGCTTTTCTTCTGAAAGCCACAGTAGCTGGAATTTCTGCCCATGATATTTTTATCCCAGTTAAAGGAGATGGTATGGGAAAAAAACAATTGGTTTTATTTCTCTTCTGCTAGAATATTTCTTTTAAAACCCCAGTTCTCTCCATCCCAGATATGAAGACATCTAGAAAGGTCTTCAATAGGGAACTGAAATGAAATTCTCTTTAATTTTCCTCAGCCAAGTTCAGTAATAAGAGCCCTTCCCACCACAGGCAAAGTTGTACATATCTACCATAAAAGTTAAAGTTAAGAAGGCTCTCAGAAAAAAAACAGAAGTGGTAACTCTAATTCAGTAGTACAATGTTTCTATATAAACTGAAGTCTACGAAGGAAGACTTCCAGGATTTAAGCATTCTGTACATGAATGGACAAAGATGTTAGTCTTCCTTTCTTTTTTCTTTCACACACGAGTAGATTTAATGTTGTGGCTTTTTTTTTTTCCTATCCAAATATGAAGAAATTTGTTCAATTTGGTTAATTCACATAAAAAATTAGGTCTGAAGCAAATTCTTCCTTCCTCATCACTAGATAAGAAGTGCTAGTATTGTGCTGCCAGGTTGTGTTGGGACAGGAGAACTGTAAACAATACTACACAAAGCAGTATTATTATTCCTATCTGCCTATGAATTGCACATTACAAACAGCCTTATTAGAATCAATATTTTATTGTTGACAGAATGCAAGGCCCACCTTTTGAACTCTTTGTAGCTCATACTAGAATGCCTCTATGCATTTCTTTTTGTAAAGCAAACAAGGGAACAATAGCCTGAAATGTTCTTTATGGTCAAATAAAAGGAGCACCTGGATCAGCAGAATATATGATGGCCTTACATTTAGTTTGTGCCCTGCAGCACCATTATAAGTTATTATATCAGAGCAAGTTGGTCTTCCTTTGTCATCCTGAGTCCCATTATAGTTTAGGGAGTGCCATGGGAAAGACAAAGATGGGAATTACCAGGGTCCAAAGCAACCAGAATACAGATGCAGGAAGTATCAGTAAAGTTTGATCTCAGGAAAGAAGATGCATGGGATGTATTGATGTTAAGATTTTAGGTTGTTTTATTATATAGATCTCAATCTTATTCTTACTCCTACACACAATAGACCAAGTGAATCAGTGAGATTTACTTATGTATTGACTCACTGTTGAACAATAGATTCAATGAATCTGGTCTAATTGGGAGTAACCAAAAGGATAGAAAGCCATTGCAGTGTAGTAGTTTCAGTGACTATGACCCTGGAGAGGTTTGATTCCCCACTCAGCCATGGAAACGCATTGTGTGACCTTGGGTGCATCACATAATTTCAGCCCCAGAAAAGAAACCAAAAAATAAAGTAACTGATGGAAGGAAGGGCCTGCAATATTGAATTTAATATTCTTATCCCTAACCAGGTAATTATGAAGTTTACTGACCTTATTACAGATCAAAAGCCACAGACAGAATTTCTAGATCTACTATACATCTCCTCAGATCCATTGTTTTTCAGTGGAGTCCATTCACACATCCAGTTCTGTTCTCTGAGATCTCAAGTGTAGAAATATAATTGGGCAAGTGTACTGGCCCTCAGAGTTCTGGGCTCAGCTCTTACTTATACTTACACCAGTGTAATCAATTTCAAGTCCATTGTGGAAGAAAGTTTCCTGAAACTCTATGCACAATGCCTTTTACACTCACTTTAGAAGGGCAGCTAGAAACTCTCCAATGGCTATTTCCCTAGCCACCAATTGGCCCTGAGGGTTCATCTCTGAGCTCTGCAACTGTCCTTGTGTATCCAAACCCAAAGGAGGAACTTCTACCCTTGTGGCAGCTTCTCCCCCTCCATGTGCACAAGGTCAACCAGGTGGCTTCAGCACAGACAGTGTCAGGGACTGTGCTTAGGAGCCATCAAATTGCTCTAACATGCCTAGAGGAGCAGAATAGAATGTTCTGTCCTGGACCACCAATACAGCTATGAAGATGAAGAGCTGTGCTTCACCAGCATAACTATTGCTCAACAGCCTCTGCTGCATTTCTAAAAAGATTTCTTATATTACAGCTAATAGTGCTGACTGCTGACACTGCTGTTGGTTTAAGCCCTCCTTCTCACATTCTGGGTGCCTTCCTGTTTAGGATTCTACTATATGCCAAATAAATGCTGTTAACAACAAATTTTATTTTCATGTTTTTTTCCCTAACACACAAACAATGAAGTTAGCAAGTGGAAGTATCAGATAAAAGAATTGTTCTTGTGGTAATGGCTAATTTATCATGATAGCTCATGGTAACCAAAAAGAAAGAAAGAAAGAAAGCGATTCTGGTTGACATAAAGGTTCCTAATATTTTGAAACATCTATGCCTGGTGAATTTCTTAATCTTTTTTTTTTTGGTCATCTAGCTGACTTCAACTTACAGCAACTCTCTGAAGGAGAAACCTCTATTGCAAAGGTTTTGAGGACCTTAAGAGAGCAATCCTATGCATGTCTACTCAAAAGCAAGCCCCATTGAGATAAGCGTGACTTACTTCCAGGTATGGGATGGCAGTTTTATCATCTGAGAGCTGACAGATGAGATGAGTACTACATTAGAAATTAGGTACATTAATTTAGTTCAAGAAATTAAATCAAGACTGCAGTAGATGCTGTTGAGGAAAGTAATATATACGCCTGTTGAGGTTTGGATAGGCAATCGAAGTTTCCATAATCATTAAAAGCAATACTAAAATTTGAACTGACATGTTTTATAACACAGCACAGATGCAAAATATATGGGTGAGTCATTATTGCTCAGAGAAGTTCCATAAGACCGTAAAAGAGCTGCCCAAGGGAAGTGTGTATTACCTGTGAGGATGAAAGAAGCTGCAGAGAAGCAGTAAAAACACATCCTCAATTTATTTTACACCTTATATATTCAATAAAGATTCTCCCTGTAGAACCTCATCAACTTCAGGAAAGAATGCAGCTGAAATCCTTCTGCTATATTGTCATGTTTACGCAGGCCCTTCCCACCTCAGTGTTTCAAAGAATCGAGTGAAACTCTGCAGAAACCAAATAAGCTACCATTGTATAAGGGAATAGACTGGCAGATCAGTTAATGTGTAAATATCCAGCTGGACTACAACATAAATATATGTAACTGCCTTGAGCAAAGCTTAGATTTTTTTAAAAAAAACTACAATTTCCTGTGATTAAGTTGGCTGTAGAATTCTGGGAAACAGAGTTTAAAAATGTGGGTGTTTTTCTTTTTGAAGCTTTGGCCTCAGAATAAATTAAATCTTTGTTCTATTTGGTTCACTCTTATTTTCTCCACATCCCCTTTGCATCCATCTCAGCATATTCCCATCCATGTACACCCTAGCAATCACTGCTAGAAGTAGAGAAATAGCAGTCTCAGAAGCTAGGGGACAGCACATCATCTGAGATGGAGAGAAAAGTGGATGAGGCCTCAGCATTTTCAAATGCTATGCAGGGAAACAGGCAAGGGCCGCATGTAACCCCGGGGCCATAGGTTGTGTCCCACTGACTTGTGTTCCACTAGAAATATGCCAAGATTGTCAAAGACATTAATAAAACCGTGAGGGAATGTCCATTTGAACCAGGACTGTGGCAAATGTTTTCCAATTAAATCGCTATGTGAAGCTGACTCACTCTGTCCTGTTCTGACACCTCCCCTGACCTGCCAAAATTCTACTATGAACTCAAAACTTCTGCCTTGGTTCTACCACCAGACCCCACTCAAGGGAACCTAGGGTGTTGTTTGTTTTTGTTTTTTGGAATAGAGAATGGAGCACTCTGATTGACTTGCTTCACTGCAAAAGAGGTCATTTTCTGCACATTTATCTGTCAAACATGAAATGAACCAGAGACATACAGTGATGACAATCAGAAAGATGTCTTTTTTGGCTGACAATGTATGTTATGAGATACTTTTAAAGAGTGTCTGTAAACATGTTCATTTATTTAGCATTTATTAAGACAACAACCATGGCTCTGTAATTCTGTTCATTGTCTAGTGAATTACATACACTATATCCATGTAACTTTAGCAAACAATCTGGTCTTTTGATTTATTTTTCTGTTCTGACTGAGGTACAAGTCCACACTGTCAATGCCCATTATAAATATGAACACAAAACAAATATACTTGTCTAATAAATATGCAAGGATTTCTTCAGACTTTGAAATATAAAAATATATAATTCATACAAATTTTACAGAAAAAGATCATGTACTTTCAAACAGAGATTGGAACCCATGCATTAATAAGTATTACCTTAAATGATGTTTTGGGGGGGGGGAATGAAATATATACCTTTTCTCCAAATGAGGTTTACTGTAAGTTGGAGGTGGGCATATTCCAGGAAATTAAATGGGAGATTAATTTGCTGTGTTGTTCCCTCTCCCCAGAGTGGGAAGCAACTGTAAACAGGAAGCATGGCAGCCAAGGCAGTAAAGGGAGGAGCAAGGAGGGAGGAGCAGGAAAAGCAAGTCTATGGCATACCATATCATGGTACAATGTATGCACAGAAAAGAAACTATCGTATTTGTATGAGAGAGAGCGGGGAGTTGATGGTAACATGAGGGTAAATGGTCAGAGGAAAGTGAAAGAGAGGGAGTGGTGGGTATGGAGGCTGAAGGAAGGGAGAGAGAGGGAGAGAGATTGAGGGGGGAGAGTTTTAGGAGGGACAGACAGACAAACATAGATAATAACGGTGAAAAACAAAAAACAAATAATGCATGGAAGAAGGGTGAGCACAACACTTTGGGCCTTTCTGCACTATACTGTTACAGTACTATTATTCCATTTTCAACATCCTATGGAGTCCTGGGGTTTGCAGTTTAGGGAGGAGGCTTTAGAATTCTCAGCCAGAGAGCTCTTTGGCCACAGTAAACTACAAACCCCAGAATTCCCTAGGATGTTGAAAGTGGAATAATAACATTGTAACAGGGTAGTGTGGAAAGGCCCTTTGGCATGCAGCTTGAGGTGCTAAAAGAAAGGGGGCAAAGGAAATGATGGTGGAAACAAGATACCAGAAATGAGCAGCAATAGTGTTAACAGAGGCCCTTTCCGGACGAGGCTGGTGAATCGATTCGTGCCGTTTCTTACCGGATTTTCTGAGCTCAAAACTTTCCCTCATTTCCCTCCGCACAGCTCCTGCGTATGTTCCATTCTGATTCGGAGGACTGCAAGTTCATGAATCCACACTGCCTCTGCCATGGCCACTCCTGCTACTCCCCTCACCCCGCCCCATCGGCTGTGATTGGCCCTTTTTTTTTTGTTGTTGTTGTTGTTGTTGTTGTTGTTGTTGCATGGTTTAGTATATCATTGCGTACGAGCGCAAGTTCATACTACCCCCTGGCCCCTCCCATAAGCCCTCCCCTGACTGTCAATTCACATTGACACGAATGTACATGTCTGCACCACTGTGAAAGTACGAATCGGATTGATCTGGAAAATTGGAAAACCGATGTCTTCTGGTTTTCAAATAGCATGCTTTATCACCACATGGGGATGCATTTAGTCGGAATTACATGCAGAACAAAGGTAAATAAATCGAACCTAGTCCGCTCCAATGTGCAGAATACTTCCATGGCAAGACGCATCGGCCCACCTTAATAACCGCATGTGGAAAGGGCCAGAGAAATCAAAGAAAGATATGGGAGTGGAGGAAAACTTTCTGAGAGGTAAGGATCATAGAGAATAGCTGTGGAGAAGCAGGCAGAGGGGAATAGGCTGAGTTCACAGGTGACCTGAACCATAGGTAACAGGATCCATTAAATTAAGGAAGCATTGGTACATGATAGAATTAATTTCCAATACTTCAGCAGTGAACTGAGGATCAGAAATAGAGAGGAATATTTTTTAAAAGAAATATAGTTGGAGATAGATATGACTTACTTGAAAGTTTTTAAAGGAAATTTTTTCCTCTAGGTAATAGAACTGCTTTAACTATTAAATTAAGTTGTTTCTGGGGGCCAGGAAAGATTTCAGTGGAGTATTAATTACAGTCAGCCCTCCACATTTACTAGGGTTAGGGGTGCAGGACCCATTCAAAAATGGACAAAATACAACCAAACATACTGTTGTTGGAACTGAAAACTGGATTTCTGTCTCCAGAGAATCTCTCCAGTCCATTTTTCATCTCTTGGCGATGTTCTCACAGTAGCATAGAGACTATACCAGGACAGAAAAAAATATTCCAAAAAATGGTAAAAATATGTTTTTAGAGTGTTGAGAAACCTGACAAGAAGAAACTTGGACTGATGAGAATCTTTGGAGTTTGAGACATGGTCTGTGCCAAATATACCTGTGATTGTTTTATGCAGTAAACAGTATTTTCTGTGCAGGACGAAGCATTTTCTGCAAGGAAAATAATATTTCACTGCAGAAAATTAATTACTGCAGAGCAAATGCTGCTTTCTGCATTTTAAAAAGTGCTCTAATTGGGGATTTATTCTATGTACAATTCATACATCGCTCATTTGCATAAAAATAGCATTTTCTGCACAGAAGCAACATTTTCTGTGCAAGAATTAATATTTATGCACTGAAATATTATTTTCCACTGTTTTATGCACAGAACAACCATATGCTGATTCTGCATAGAATAAGTCCCAAACTGGAAACAGCCTTTGAAAAATGCATGTTTTTTGAAATCTTTCTCTGTTGGAAGATAATAGCTGAAATTATGTGTTGGTAGCTTTGAGAAGAAACTTCTCAACTTGCCAGGAACTTGCCAGAATGCCATGCCGTGCAGGAAGAGCTCTGCAAGGATTTTCACACCAGTAAATTTCCCCCCGACACACAAAGTTTCATCAAAGTTCCCTTTTTCATTCAGCCTCTCTCTCATCTTCCCTTCCTTTATCAAATTCTGGGAGAAAAATGAAGAGAAAGATTTTACAAAGCAATATACACAACAACAAGGACAAAACTTTCCACTGAACCCATTATGACAATATAGAAATACTTCCTCCTAGCACTTTTTCAGCAATTAGCACCAGGTATCACAAATCCTTCCCAAGCCTTTCAATTTCGTCTAAGAGGAAATCGACATCGTATTTCTTAGTTGCAGGATTTGAGAAGACCATTCTGAAAAAATTCACATTGTCCCCATGAGGTTGATAGCTAACCATCGTTGTGCCTTCTTCTATCATCCTTGCTTTTATTTTTGGTGCAACCTGGAGAAAATAATTTAATTTTTTTTTAAAAAAAAATGCAATTACTTTCTGAGAGAATACATTGAGTTTTCTAAGAGGAGGTGACAGTGGCAGTGAGTGGGATCTAAAACAGAGGCACAGTAGAGTTGTAAAATCAAAACTGATAAGAAAAATGCTGGACAGCATTTTTACAAGAGCTGAAGTGCATTATGTCAGAAATATTGAAAACTAAAGTGTTGAATAAAGTGCCAACTTGATAGATATCTAGTGTTCCACTATGATGTGTGGCCTTTTAGAGAAGACATGTAGCAATATTCAATCATATGGATGAAAAACATTATAGGTTAGAGCTTTAAATTTATGGCTAACTGTAAATAACAGATGAAGCATAATGAGCCATACAACTTTTACCTGATGAAGCCTTCTTTCTCTGTCTAGTCCCTTGGGGATCTGTTGAAGACTTGGCGGGATGTACCAAAAGCACACATTGGTGAGTTCAGGCTTTAACACAAACAAATAGTAAAATATAATACTAAAAAGCTGGGTATATCTGTAAAAAAACATTCGTTTTTACTCAATCCATGTGGGAAAATTCTAAACTTAATCCTTTTACATCCACCTGGGCAAATTCAAAATAATTTGTCTGGTTTTTTCATATATGGTTTGGAACCTCAGACAAAAGTAGGGACATAATTTTTTTTGCTAATTTCTTTCGAAAGGGAAGTGATGAGCAATTTTAACCATTTTTTCCCACTGTGAGAAATCCCCAGCTTTGTTGTGTGCTACATTGATTCCTCTTAAAAGTTGGTTGACAAGTGCTGCTCATTGGTATATGTAGGCCCAACTACTAAAGCAAGCTGCTGAATACAAAAACATATTTAAAATCATGATCCTGGAAGCTCATTCAACATCAAGTTTTTTTTTTTAAAGTAACAATTCAGTTGATAATGTAAAGTTTTTTGTGACAGAGCAGGTTCATGTTTTTATTCACAATGGACGTGATCTTCATATTATATTGGCCCAAGTGGAGGAATTTTGGATCTTTACATTACAAAAAATTACTCTTTTTGGACTAAATGAAAAATTTGAATTGTTAGCATGTATATAATGTGTGCACATAAAATTTGCATCTGTTTCCACACATACATACATGCATACATATAAATAATCAGCTAAAGTAAGGTTCCTGTCTTGTAAAGGGAATAGATGTAGGTGCATGAGTCCAGTTGAGTATGACACTCTATTTTATATTCTCCTTGGCTGGATGGGCATCTCAGGAAAAAGACAAGAATGAGTAGAAGCAGGCTTGGTGAAAATGGTAGAAGTCTAATAGTTGAGTGATATGTGTCATTGGATTTGCTATTATTAAAGGCATTATATTTGTTACATTGTTGTAATAGTAACTGTAGGGATTTCTTACAGCTGAAAGAGCACTGCCATACTTGATTAGTGGAAGGATTTCATTTGATAAAATAATGTAACTGGATTCTAGTAGGAAAGTTCTCCTCAAAGACATAGAACAAATCAAATAAATCATTTGTGAAAATGGATATGTACAGACTTGTCATAGGCCATTTCCGCACTACACTGTTCTAGCGCTATCATCACACTTTCAACATCCTGTGGAATTGTGGGGTTTGTAGTTTTCTGAGGCCAAAGAGCTCTCTAGCTGAGAATTCTAAATGCCCCTCCCTAAACTGCAAACCCCAGGATCTCATAAAATGTTGAAAGTGGAATAATAGCACTATCACAGTGTAGTGTGGAAATGGACATAGTTTGGTTCATGGTTGAATAAGTTGCCGTGCTATTATATACAGTTGAGATAAAGCATTTTGTATGCAACTTCAGTATTTTCATTGTGTTGGAGTAGAAAGATCTATGTTTATTTGTATCATGTCATGAATATGATGTAAATAGAGAGCCAATATAGTAGTTGAGTTCTGGGCTGACCTCTGGGAGATCAACATTCTAATCTCCTCTCAGCCAGGAAAATCTTTAAGCCAGTTACCGTCTCTCAGCCTGACCTACCTGACAGACATGTTGTGAGGTTAAAGTAGGGAGCATGAGAATCAGAAATGCCACTTCTTTTTTTTTTTTTTTTGTAGGGAGGGCTAGATGTAAATATAATCAATGAATATTAACTCAACATGACTTATATTTGGTCAGCTTACTTATATTTTTTAAAACCCTTCACACAATATTTTTGCGTAGTGGTACTTTTAAACTGGCCAATAACAGTTATGAAAAACTTCTTACTTTTTATATATCGTCCTCCTTGCTGAACTTTTCTAGTCTATTTTTTTCCCTCCCCTTAGAAATATTGTGAAAACTAAGGATTGCTTTATCTGATCTTTATATCTTTACGAGACACTTTACTTACTAATCTCTTAAGAAAATCACTAGATTTAACATTGATTCACATTTATATCCAGGATAAGTAAGCATTTGCGTGAACTGATCTAGAAAAGTTGCTGGAAATATTTTATGGATCATCAGAATTCTGCACCAGCTGAAATTTGTGACCCACGAACATTCTTAAAAAGAAGAAGATTTGCATCTTATTTGTTCAGTTTGCCTAATTCATCTGGCTTCTGCTAATCATAGAGAAAGATGGATATTTATGCAAGGTGCTGGTTTTATACTTCCTAACCACTGGAAATCTTTTTGACTTCTGCACACTCCATACAACATAAAACAATGAAATTTCAGGGAATTGGATTACAGGTAGACTCAAGTATACAGTGACCTATAAGGCTAGAAAACAGGAAGTAGATGTTGTGGACCAACAAACACATATCACAAGTTGGTGGAAGCTTCTGGCATTGGTGTATTTGTGTGTGTTTTCACACATGTATGTGTTACTATGACAGATCACATCTCCTAACTCTACTAGGAAATACAAGGGAAAAAATTGAGTAAAATATTAGTATTTTCTGGGGGCAACTAATTCCCTGAGTCAGTTGGATCACTACAGCATCTAGAACCTACTGCTTTTTGAGGAAGACTACCAAAATAGGTATCTTTTAGTTTAGTAACATCATCTTTGTTAAATACTTACTGTAATCTTGAAAGCAATGAATTACAAATAATTGGTTATTTGTAAATTACAATTGTGGGATCACTAAAGGGTAGATGGAGAATATCATATGGGTCAAAAGCTGGCTCGTACCACTGAATGATGAACATTCTTTTTTTTAAGAAGAAGAAAAAGAAGAAGAGCAACAGCAAATAAGAAGATAGGCAGACACAGAATGATGATGATGATGATTATGATGATGATGATGATGATGATGATGATGATGTGGTAGCAGTGGCAGCAGTGGAAAAGTATATAGTAGTAGTACTAGTAGCAGCAGCAGCATTGGGCAATCCTAACTATATGCCTACCATACAGAACTAGGATTAGAGATAAACCCCTTCTACTGGCAAAACTGTCCATAGAACCCTCTTTTTCCAGCTGATCTAGAGATCTATTAAGAGACAAAACTGTTCTCTTGGCTAAGGTCTGTAGGAGAACCAAGTAGGGGCAGAAAAGAGGTAGAAACTAATTCCAGTTCCAAATATTCTTAGGCCAGGGTGAGAATTGTCCTTAGTGATTTCCAACAGCACTAGACAGAATCCAGAGCAGTTTCACCTGGCCTTGTGTAGCTCAGCTATTTTTTTGGACACCTTGCCTAGTTAGAATAGGACTCTAAGAATGTCACCCATTTTTGTTCCTATGTTGAAATGGTATAGAGTTAATTTAGCAAATCACAGCTGTAATGGTAACTATTTTAGGGCCTTGGAACAATGGCAGGATTTTCTCCATTCCCTTGTCTTCTTCGAAGCTACTGTACCCATGGCCTTCTTCCCCCACCATGATTATCAAAAACAGCATAGTTGTGTTGCCATAGTTTGTTGTTGTTTTGTGCCTTTAAATTGTTTCCAACTTATGATGACCCTAAGGTGAACCTATAACAAGATATGCTCAGGTGAACCTATAACAAGATATCCCTGGCAAGATATGCTCAGAGGGGGCTGCTATTGATTTCCTCTGAGGCTGGGAGAGTGTGATTTGCCAAAGATCACCCAGTGCATTTCTATGGCAAGTTTTCAAGCCTTGGTTTCCAGAGTCCTAGGCTATTTCTGCCCTACAGTGTTATAGTGCTGTTATTCCACTTTCAACATCCTGAGGAGTCCTGGGATTTGCAGTTTAGGGAGGGGCATTTAGAATTCTCAGCCAGAGAGTTCTTTGGCTTCAGTGACCTACAAACGCCTACAGGATATTGAAAGTGGAATAAGAGCACTGTAAAAGTGTAGAGCAGAAATGGCCCTAGTCCAACACTCAAACCACTACACCAAGCTGGCTCTCATGGTCACTGTGTTTCAACACAATTCCATCAATTATCTGTAGTGGCTTAAACTCCCTACTTACCTCACCATCAAATACAAATTCAAAGTGTTTTCTTTTCTTCAGTTCATTATAAAGGTATTCTGTGAGTTCTAAAAATCTGTTAATAAGAATTTCAAATCCTTGTGTGCCCTGAAAGATATGAGGTATGGGAAGGAGGTACTAAGAGAAATTTTCAGTTTTACATCCATTTATATCCTTATACGTTAAATCCTCAGATTATTCTATCTATCTATCTGATTTATATCCTGCTTTTCTCCTGCTAAAAGAAAACCATCCCAGAATTTGTAAAACTTACTTTTGGGGACTAGAACATCTAGAGTCTTCTACCCATGCTGAATCCCAGTTGTCTGGGAGATGCAGACAACTGGGACATCTAATCTAGAGCCTATCTGCACTACGATTTTACAATACTCTTATTCCACTTTCAACCTCTTATGGAATTCTGGGGTTTGTAGTCTACTGAGGCCAAAGAGCTCTCTGGCTGAGAATTCTTAAATGCCCTTCCTTAGACTGCAAACCCCAGGATTCCACAGGATGTTGAAAGTGAAATAAGAGCACTATAACAGTGTAGTGCAGAAAGGCTCCTAGTTTCCTGCTATTCTCAAATCAGTTTACAAAAGCCAAATATCTGTTAGCTATAAACAGAGAATAGGTGCATTGCATGTGCCTGCAGAAGAACAGGATGCTTACCTGTAACTGTGGCTCTTTGAGTGGTTATCTGTGCCCTCACACAATGGGAATCTTCACACATGCACAGTAGCTTTTCGGAAAGTTCCAGAGCTGAGCAGCTTGGCAGGAACCCCTCCCCCATCTGGTACTGAGCATGCTCAGTCCCACCAAGCTAACAGTCTCTCCTCAGTTTTGAAGTCCGCCGAAGCAAGACCTGAAAGAGGGGAGGCTGGGCGGATGTGTGTGTGAGGGCACAGATGACCACTCGAAGAACCACAGTTACAGGGAAGCAACCTGTTCTTCTTCTTTGTGGTCTCTGTGCCTCACACAATGGGAGACTGAGTAGCTTACCACTGGATGGTGGATCAGATCCTAGAGGATAGAAGACAACACCACACGGCCGAAGCAGGCATCACACCGGGCCCTACAGTCAAGGCAGTAGTGGTGGACAAAGGTCGAAGGCTGCAACCATGTAGCCACACAGCAAAGCTCCTGTAGGTCAACTCCTCTGAGAAGGGCTGCTGAAGAGGCCATCAGTCTGGTAGAATGGGCCCGAAGCAAAGCCGGGGGAGATTGCCTGCTGCTTTGCTAAGCTGTGTGTTTTAAGGAGTTGGTTTAGGTGGGTTGGTAGGTGGAGAGGATTAGGTATGTTTTTAATGTCTTTTAATGTATTTTAATGTATGATGTATTTCATGTTGTTCGTCGCCTCGATCCATGTGAAGAGGCGGGATAGAAATAATTTATTATTATTATTATTATTATTATTATTATTATTATTATTATTATTCATAGGCAAGGTGAATTGTCTGGCAACCCATTTGGAAAAACATTGAGAGGAGACTTTATGACCTTTCCGACACCCACCGTAGCACACAAAAAGGTGGGGCATCTGATGGAAGGTGGAGGTCCACTGAAGATAAAAGGCAAGGGCACAGTGCACATTGAGCGAGTGAAGAGGAAGTGAAGCACCATAGACAGGGAGGTCGGAGAAGCAGGCTCATCATGGGATATGGTAAAGGCCACAAACTTCCATTTATACCCATAGGATCTACGAGTAGATTCCTTCCTCACAGCCGTGAGGATGGCTTGGATAGTGGGGAAGTCTAGAACGTTATCCTCCAAGCATTCAGGGGGAGAAGAGGGAGGTCCAGGTGCAGTACCTGACCTCCCAAATGAGAGGGGAGGTCTGGCGCATTCCGGAGCTTCATGGTGTGGTCCTGCGCCATGGTGAGCAGGGGGCCGAACCAATATTGCCTTGGCCAGAAGGGGGCGACGAGGGTGACATCTGCCTTGTCTGTCACAATCTTCACCACCATTCAATCCAGGAAAGGAAATGGTGGGAAGATGTAAAGGAACTCTCTGTTCCAAGGAAATTGGAACGCATCGCTGAGAGAGCCAGGGCCCAGGCCAGGTTTTGAGCAATAGCGAGGTAAGTCGCAAAGAGATCGATGGTTGGCATACCCCAATGGGATACTATCTGCTGAAAGGCAGCATTGGACAAGGACCATTCATGATGGCACGCTGTGTCCCTGCTCAGCGTGTCCACTGTCACATTGTCCCATCCTGTGAGGTGGACCATGATGGGGTGTACACATAGTGGAATGCATCAGTCCCAGATGTGTAGAGCCAGATGGAGCAGAGTGGAAGAGTGAGTGCCTCCCTGCTGATTCATGTAACAGACAGCTGTCATATTGTCCGATAGGATCTGGACAGTCTGTCCAACAACGAGGTTCCGAAAAGCCTGAAGTGCTTTGAAGATTGCCAAGAGCTCCAACGCGTTGATATGGAGACACAACTTCAGGCCGGCCCAATGGCCTTGAACTGCGCAACTGTGACAGTGAAGCTCCCCAGCCCAGGAGAGACACGTCGGTCATGATAGTGAGTGTTGGACGGGGCTCTAGAAATGGCATACCTGACAAGAGATAGCTTAGGGAGAGCCACCAGTGAAGGAAGTCCCATACCAAATGAGGCACCCAGAGAATATGGCATTGATCATCGAGGAGAGGGTCGAAACATTGGAGAAATCAGTGCTGGAGAGGACGAGCGCAAAGGCGGAATGAATAGGTGACCACTGTCATCGCAGCCATGTAGCCTAGAAGCTGTTGAATGTTGCGGGCAGAAACGGATGGATTGTGCAGGACGGTGGCCGCAGCCTGTTGCAGAGTCTGTGCACCCTTAGAGGTAAGAAGGCCCTGGTGCGAGTGGAATTGATGGTAGCCCTGATGAAATCCAGGATGTGTGAGGGCTCCAGGTGGGACTTCTTGGGGTTCACCCTGAGTCCAAGATCAGAAAGGAGGGAGAGGGCAATATAGATGTCCTCATACAGCTTTTGTTTGTAGGACGCCACCAGGAGCCAGTTGTCCAAATAAGGGTACACCAGAACATTCTTCATGCGGAAGTAACACACCACAGGGGCTAGGTGCTTTGTGAAGACCCAGGGAGTGGTGGACAAGGCAAAGAGGACGACCTTGTATTGGTAGCACACACCGTCGACTGCAAATCAGAGGTACCTCCTGTGCTGGGGGTGAATGGAAATGTGAAAGTAGGCGTCTTGTAGATCGATGGATGTGAACCAGTCCCAGTGCCTCAGAAAAGGTAGGATTGAAGACAGGGTGACCATCTTGAACTTCGAGGGGCAAATGAAGGCATTCACCCCTCCCCCGAGATCTAGGATGGGTCGGAGCGTGCTATCTGATTTGGGTACTGTGAAGTACCGGGAGAAGAAGCCTGTGGATTTGGCCGAAGGCAGAAACCACTTTATGGCCCTTTTGAGGAGGGTCTCTACCTCTTCGAGGAGGGCTGGACTGGCAGGGGTGGAATAGAAGATGCTGAGAGAATGAGTACTTTGAAACTCAGTGGCGTAACCAAGACAAACTATGGTCAAAACCCAAGAGTCCGAAGTAATGTTGCGCCAGATGTTGAGGTGGCAGGCTAGTCCTGTGGTTCTGGAGAGGCGGTTGGGTAGATGGAAGAGGGGCAGAGGTGGTGACCTGCAAGGGCAGTCAAAAAAGAGATTTGGCAGTCAAGGATGATTTCTTGGAAGACAATTGACGACATCGAAAAGAACAGTGGGAAAAGGCCTGTAAGGACAATTGTAGAGATGAGTAGCGAGGAGAGTGTGACCTGTAAGAGTAGGAAGGGTGCCTCCAGGAGAAACGTGATGAAGGTGGCCTTCTAGACTGGGTCAATGGATGAAGGGCCATCTTTTTAGCTGTCAAATGAGCTTTCACAAGTTGGTCCATTGCCTCGTCTGTAGTGGCATGGAACAGCCCTTGACTGTCAAAGGGCAAGTCGTCAATGCATTTTCTGCTATCCTTGGTTAAACTGGTAGACCGGAGCCAAACGAAGCAGCAGAGAGTGATTGCATTGACCATCACATGCACCGCACCCTCAACAACATGTCGGGAAGACAAAATCTGCTGATTCAAAAGGGCCACAGACTCATTAAAATATTGAACAGCAGTGGCTCTGTGATTGTCCAGCAGGTGGGAGAGGATGGGAAAAAACCTATCCCAGATATTGTGTTGATAGGCCACCAGGCAAGCTTGAGTGGTAGAGATCCTGGCGATCAACAAGGAAGCAGAGTAAAAGTGACGGCCAAAGACATCCAAACGGTGGCTCTCTCAATCAGGTGGGGTCATGTGGGCCCTTTTGCACCCTTTTGTTTGGGACGACTCAACAACAATCAAATTTGGAGTTGGATGATTGAATAGGAAATTGACGTCCTTCTTCTGGGTATGGTGGAGATGCTCCAGGTGGTGAGGGATTGGTTGAAGCAATGCTGGCTGGACCCATGTGTGCTTCAAGACCTCCTGAAGGACAAGTAAAAACAGAATCGGAGCCATTGATGAGGGGGCTAGTATAGACATAGTGGAAAACCGGGTCCTGTACAGTAGGAGCAGGTCCAGAGATGTCAAGGCCCAAGGCAGTGACCATCTGGACCAAGATGTCCAAGAACTGCTTGATGTCCTCAGGAGCAGAATCAGGAGATGGGTCCCCAAACGCTAAAGGCGGGGAGGTATGAGATTGCGGTGTGGAATCTGTAGAATCACTGCCAGAATCATAAGATGCAGAAGGAGATGATGAGCAAGGCAATTGAGAATGATGAGGTAGGGCAGGTCCCATCACAGGAAGAACAGCAGGTAGAGCAGGAGCAGAGGCCAGTAGAACAGTCGGGGCTCGTAGTGAGACTGGAATTTGCACCGGTATTGAAGCTGGGATGCGAATCGGTACCGAGGTCGATGCCAACGAAATGCGTAGTACGATCAGGATCGTGCAATGACAGACTGTGTCAACAAGGCCAACAGAAATTTTGGCAGAGTAGATGCAGGGTGAGTATCCAGCAGGGGCCATGACACCGTCGATGTCACCTGAGGAGGAGGCAAAATGGTCTGACAATGAGGTGATGGGTCTCAGGACCGGTGGCGAGACCGGGATGGTGAACGGCAGTAGTAAGCCAATCGAGACCGAGAACAGGATCTGGAGTAGCGGTACCGAGGGGAGTGTCAGTAATGAGACCCTGAAGGAGACTGTGATGGAGAGCGTGAACATCGAGGGCGGTAACAACAAACGTCAGGATGGTACCAGTCACGGTAAGCTGGCGAATATGAGTGGTAGGAGCTGGGCTGCTCTCTCCAGAGGTGTTCGTGGCCATACCTGGTGATATAGGAGGCCGAGGAAAAAAGCAAATCCACTCTCGCCAATGAAGGCTCATAAGCAATGTGATGGCAGTAGACCCGACAACGTGGGGATCTACTCCTTTTTGCTACGTCCCAGAGAGTGGGCCACACTGAGTTGAGGCCGGGCTCGGGAAACAGCCTCAGGAGCGTCTGAAGCAAGCTGACAGTCGAACTCAGGACGACCAGTAGAGAGAGTCGGGGCCAGTGGAGTTTGTAAGCAGCCATCTCTGGACTGGCTAGAGGTCACAGGCAAAGAGGTCAGTGGTGAGGATCGACGGAATCGACGGACGTGAGAGCCACAGTAGCTGGGACCAACAGCACCAGGAGCTGGGTGGTATCCCGCACCGGCGAAAGGGCGGGAACATCCTCCTCCTCGACAGTGGACATTGCAGGTTGTGTCGGAGGAGGCGTTGGTAAGGGACCAAGAGAGGAAGGTCGATTAGGTGAGAGAAGGAAAGCGATGCTTCTCCTTCCTCTTTTTCTTCTTTTTCTTTTTGCGGGAAATAGAAGAATGATGCAACAAGGCATGTTTATGCTCAGACAAGGTAGGGACCTTGCGAGCTTGTTGTGAGGTCAAAGTGGCATCCCCAGTGACAGATGGTACAGTAGACATCCTGGAGAGCTTCAGTATCTTTGGTAAAGAAGAAATCAGCAGCGAGGTCGACGAGGTAGCTGTCAGTACCGGTACCGAGGCTGTCAATACCAAGGGACCAGAAGTCACCAATAATGTAGGAGCCAAAGTAGAGGACGTCATGGAGGGCATTGATACCGACATGGTGGAAAGAGTGGTATCCGAAGATGCCTGCTCTTTAATGCGAAGGACTTGCTCCCAGCAGTAGGATTTCAACCAAGAGGCTCTATTCTTAAGATTCTGGGAGGTGAAGTCCTTACAAATAGAGCAGGCCCAAACATTTTTATCCTTCCTGAGGCAGAACAAACATTTGGGGTGGGCATCCAAAAGGGACACCTTGAGGCCTCAAGATATGCATAACTTAAACAAAGACGACATAAGAAGGGGGAAGAGTTCTTACAGTTTTTGTTGTAAAAGATGAGAAAAAATGAAGAAAAGGCCAAGAATTCAAGGAACTGCTCAGCGAGGAAGCCTTCCGAGCTGCTAACAGGTCAGTGGACAAAAAGAAACTGAGGAGAGACTGTTAGCTTGGCGGGACTGAGCATGCTCAGTACCGGATAGGGGAGGGGTTCCCGCCAAGCTGCTCAGCTCTGGAACTTTGCAAAAAGCTACTGCGCTTGTGCAAAGATCCTATTGTGTGGGGCACCGAGACCATGAAGAAGAACAGATTATTCTAGGTAAGCCACTCAAGAAAACAAATTAATGCACAACTTGCACATCAAAGCTAACAGTCAAAGCATTTCAAATCAAGAGGAATACAGTTCGCTTTTGTTTGTCCAGTTACTTCAGCTTTAATTTTGTTTTTATGATTGGCTAATATATATATTCACAAAACAAAGAAAATAACTATGTACAACAGATATGAGAATCACGTGGCCCTCGAGATAGTCTTGACCTACAACTTCCAGCATACCTTACTATTGGCTATGCTGGGAAGGGCTTCTAGAACTTGTAGTCCAAACACATTTGGAATGCCTCCTGATCCCCATTTTTGATCAAGAATGTAAATTCTAAAAAAATCTTTAAAAAAATATTGAAAAAAATAGGGATGAGCCAACCAAATCTTTGAATCCTGGGCAAGGATGTGAGATTCGGGGATTCTAATCCCAGTGCCAAAAATGGCAAATCAAATCTTTTGAATTCACCAACCTTGTTGCTTTTCAAAATTGGCACCTCTGGAGCCCAGCCCCTGATTGGCTGGCAGGCCCCTGGGCACATGAAAATTGCAGTATAAAGCTGCACGCACGCACGTGCGCTGGAGGTTGCCTGTGCTCACACACTTGTGCTGCCTGCCTGTGCTTGCCTGTTGTAGTTTTACAAGGTGTCACAGCCTTCTCTGCCAAAATGTGCTGGTGCATCATCAGACTACAAACCCCAAGATGCCATAAGGAGCTGTGCAAAGAAAATCCAGTTTTGACCTGGATTATCTCTGTACTGTAGTATGTGGCCCTATTTACACAGGAAGGAAAATGTGGGATTAATCCACATGTTCCTGCCTGTGTAGAAAGGGCCTTCATGTCATTTTCAAACTGGGGAGATCCTGAGGCAAAACCATGATAATTGTCCTGGCCATATTTCTTCAGAGGAAGGTTTGCCTTTGCCTAGGCTTTTACTAAGGCTGAGACAGTGTGTCTTGCCCAAGATTATCCTTGCTTTTTTTTTTTTTTTTTGCAATAGTCAACCCAGGAGATGACATCATCTCGAGCATCCTCTAACATCTGGAGTTACTTCCAAATTACATGTAATTCTTAATAAGAAGTATATGGGTATGTTTTCCTGAAAGTGAAAACTATTTTTTAATTTGTTTTTCAGTAAACAAAGATGTCAAATTCTGCCTCAAAACACATTTTAGTAGAAGTGCTTTCTTTCTCTTGCTTTTTAAACCCTTTTTAAAAAAGGATTTGAAAGATTTGAGATGCATGGATTCACAGAACCTTCCAGGGATTCGGAAAATTCTGGATTCGTCCCATCCCTAGAAAAAAAATCATATTATAATATGTCATGGTGAAAGATGAAAAAATATGGAGCAATGTGTTGCTAAAAAAGCTTTATAGTACAATGCTACCATTAATGTAACTTTATGATTTGGTGTGAGTTTTGATCCCAGGCATAAATATTTTGGTGTCTTGTTTGTATTTTTTTTTTCATTCATCATTCATTTTCCTTTTCATTTACGTCCACTGGAAAGTAAATGGTTTCCATATGCCACACCCTACACAGAAGGTAAGCACTGCTATTTATTAACTACTTTCCATGAGGGAACCCAGAAAAACATACATGGGGTTATTCTAAATTTTCATCATAACAAATCTGTAAGTAACATTTAGCTGAAAACTAGTGACTTGCTTGGTATCAAATAAAAATCCTTGTATCAAAACAGAGATTTGAACCCAGATCTTCCCCACTGAAGTTTAACAGTATTTGATGCACTTGTGGCTGATGGGCTGCTGTTTGGATGTTGCAAGTGTTCCTTCTCAGATACTTCTTAGATCCTTCTCTTGTGCAAAAAAAATCCCATAATGGGAGAGCAACCACTAGGAAAGACAGCATGTCCTCAAGGGTCAGCCCAAGATGAAATATAAAATAGTTCCTCTCTGCTCTATTTAATATGCAAGCACACTTGAATGTTCCTTCAACACAGTTGATGGGACAACATCCTCCACTACACTTGGGGGAAGTAAGATGTGTGCAGTCCAATCCTCCAACACCTTGCCACCACTCCCTGCCTTTCAGCATGTCTGAGGCTCTTGTTTTGTCCTGATGTTCTCCATTTCTGATATGGTCTAGTTTTGTACTTTGTATAGCACAGTAAGAGTGCTAATGGGCTCACCCAATGTCCTGCATGAACTACAAAAGCCCTTTGGGCCATCTCTCAAAAATGTCTCCCATGCATTGTGACCCTGAAGGGATTCTGAAGAGGCTCCTTGGCAGATGTCAATGCAAAAGGGAATCAAAAGTTGCCTTTGGCCAAGTGGTTGCCTCACTTCATTTTTCTTCTTATTATTTTTTTCTTTTTCAGTCCTTAGCTTTCTATCTCATCCTCCCCTCATGGCCTTATACCAGAAGTAGGAAACACATGGCCCAGAGGCCACCTGCAGCTCCCACCATTCACTTTGTGGTTCCAAAGTCCAACCTTCCAAAAAGAAAATTCTATCAAAACCACACTCTCAGAAGGATCCAGGAAATGAAATGTACTTATATCTCACTTAATGTGGATCCCAGAAACTGGCTTTTTTCAAATCTGAAAATAGCATTTAAAAGCAAAAAGAAAAAAGGAAGTGGATTTTCACTTTTATTGGGAGGATAAGTGCCTGTGGTGAGTTTGGGAGGAGGAAACTAAAAAAGTTCCTAGATCTTTTGAAGTTTCTTACCTATGCTTTACTATCTTTTTATGCCCTATCTTTTTATTTTAACATCTGAGGGTAGTCCCTCCATTTGTAGTCCCAAGTGACTGCCACGTCTAGAGAACTTCATCCTACTTTGCAAGATGTTTCTTACCTTGGCTCTCCACATTAGCCATAGTTTGAAGACATCAACATGCCGACCACACTGGATTGTCTTGTCTCCAGTATCATAAGCTGTGTCATATTGTTTGTCTGGTTGGAAGAGATATCCAGCACAAAGCTGATTACAGGCTTGAAGAAGACCCTGAGAAAGGGATAGGGCTGTCAAAAGATGCTGCATTTGGAAACATCCTGCATCAAAGAACAGTCCCTTGTAACTTTCATCTTGTTCCAGGTCTTCCTGCTGACTATTTTGAGTTGTGGCCAGGGCTGGCTATTGGAGGTAGGCTAGGATACCAGATAAGAATTGTAAATCGTACTTGGAGAATCTTCTAGGAAGAGGAACTAAAATGTTTCCATAATGGTACATAAACTGCTTTGTAAATCTTGCATTTGCCTGAACTGTAATGAGTAAAAAACAATAGGACATATCTAGAATACTACCATGCTTGTCCCAGGAGCCAGCTAGGAAAGTCCTGGCATAAATGATAATTTGCCCATCCACCACCCATGTCTCATGACTTGCTAGGTGTTTGGAAAGCCTCACTTTTGCATTCACAGGCAGCAAAAACAGGGAAGCAAGCACCTTCCAAGCAACAGTACATAACAAGTACATTTGGTTTAGGGATCCCACGTTGCACCGGCCTGTGCTAGGATATATATTTATGAATATACAGTACACATGAATGTTGTTGTTATTGTATTATTATTATTATTATTATTATTATTATTATTATTATTATTATTATTATTTCAGGTATTAGTGTCAAAGTGCTTTAGCAACATTACACTAGTTAAGCATTAGGATCCTTTTGTTTCTGCTGAATCTGTGGCCTAGTGCCCATAATTTTTACTGCTTTGGGGACTATACAAACATGCAGGCAAGTCCAGTTACATTTCATCTTGGTAAAATACTAGATTGATTTGAACTGACCTGGGGATTGGGAATGAAAAATCATTGATAATGCTGGGTACTCCTAGGAAATACTTTGGGATGAAATAAACATCATGAGGAACATGGAAATGTTGTCCCCTTGCCAAACCCTGTCCTGGGGTCTACAACTTTGATATAAAATTAATCTAACCCACCAGAGAGGTCACTTGGATGTGCATGTAGACCATAACAGTCATATGATCGAAAAGAACCAGATCAGGCCAGTAAAATCCCCAGTCACGTAGCAACAGGAGGCCTGATGTTGTGATAACCCATGGTGGACAAAAGGTCTTTAACCTTTTAAGGAGTCCACTTGAAGGGAGTCAAAGTGTTCCCAGAAAAATGGGCACCGAAAGCAATAAAACCTTATCAAATCCATCTCCAGAAACTCACACCACATTCTCAAAGTGGAGGAAGATCCTGTTATTTAGATGACACTTTGTTATCTTCTGAGAAATGCCAGGTGTGGAGGTGTTTGTTCTTATTCTGTCTCTGTTGGTGTTCCCCGGGAAAGGATTTGCCTTCAAAGTAAATTTTTCCTACAAATAGTCCCTGTTTTTGGGCTAGTTAGGCAGGCGCAGGAAAGAGAGGCAAGGAGAATGACTCTGATGCCTCTCGGTTCCCCTCCCTCCTCAGCGTCTCTTCGCTGAGTTGACTGCTTCTTGGACCAAAGGACTTCAGGAGAGGTGCAGTATATTACCCAAGCTGCGAATCCCCCAACAATCTCTCTATTTTATTTCCACTCTTTATTTCTATTAGCCCTGGGATGTGTGTTTGCGTGAGTGCAAATTATTACTATTCAGTAAAGTCATTCATTGTAGCTTTGTGTGTGATTTCTGACTAAGCCTGACCCCGTAAACATTGGGTTAAAGATCCCTAATTACCCTGCCCTCTTTGCATTGTTAAAGCAGTGCTCTTAGCTAATTTTCCTCACAGAAGACAATTTTGACAGATGTTGGGAATCCCCCCTAAGGGACCCCCAGCCAGCAGGATAACAGAAAGCACAGGTACAAAACCCAGGATTTCCAGGTTTTGTTTTGATCCCTCTGGAAGTGGCCTAAAAGCACCTGCCAATCACACTGTACCTATATTTTTCCCAAGGTAAATCCCATAGAGTTTAAAAGGGCTTGCTTCTAAATAAAATGTGCAGACTATAGAATAGGACCCATAGGAGGAGCTGTACTCCTCTGAAACCTCCCCTGCAGATCCCTCCCCAGAGTTAGGATTCACAAGTGATTAAGAAGGAATCATCCAATTTGCCAGAAAATATTCACACCTGCCCGTAGTGGAATGGGGAAAGGGAACTACCTTCTCATGGACTAAGAAAGCTGAGCACTGCAGTGGAACACCCATCAATTTGTGTGGATTCCAGGTGACAGAATTTGCCCTAGGTGAAGAAAATTAAAAGATAATGAATATGTCAGACTCGGTTGTAAAATCTCAAGCATATAAATGCACACATAAATATTAGGAGGAAGCATCAGTACAAAGCCACTGACCTAATAATATTTTATAGATAGGTTGTTAAGATAAGCAACTTTGATTCATAAAGTTCAAAGCATCATCAAAGCAGCTCAACAGAATATGGGGGAGACTGAAGATACAGCAAAAGAACTCTATTGGACTCTTAAGAGAAAGGTAATGTACAATTTGCTGCTGAAAAAAACTTCATAATAATAATAATAATTATTATTATTATTATTATTTCTATCCCACCTCTCCCAATGGATCGAGGCGGCATTACAAAAATATACAAATACATTAAAACATTAAAATGTACCCCATCCTCCCCACCCAGCAACCCTTCTATCCCCCTAAAACGCATTAGTTATTAAAACAAATTAAAAACAGAATTAAAACAAACTTATATACACAAAGAAAACAGATATCTATGCACATATTACATTATATAAATATTGCTACTACTCTGTGATTCTCTCCCTTGTGCTTCACTTTTCTTTCTCAGATGAGTCACTATTACTACAGCAATATTCCTTCCACAGTCATAGTCCTTATAGTCTACTGATGAAAAAAAAGGCAAGATGCTTAGGGGATTGATGGGGAAAGATGTTAATCTCACTACTGTACAAATAAAGTACTCAGTAGGATGCTTACCTTTCAATACCACTCAGTTTATAGGAATGCCTTTTTGACAATAGCAAACCACCTCCCCATGCGGCCTATCAGAAATAAATTTGCTCAATTAGACAATTCTGCCATCTCTAGTAGCTTTACAAAATTGGTGAATAATTCAGTCTTGAATGGCTCACTTTCAAAGCCAAAACCTGAGACTCAGGAATGATCCTTTGTGATGTCACAGGAGGTAGGCTCTGATCGTATTATAAGGGGAAGCCTCTGATGATGTCATTTAGAATGATACCTTAAGCAACAATCACAGTTGCACAAAGTATGCTATTTGGAATTCAGACAACAAGAACAACAAAACACCAAGTCATTAGGAAAATACACCCTTTTCAAGGTGGTATTCTCATCTTGAGATTCCTTTCCCCTCAACCAGAAATCTGGCATCTCAACCAGAAATCTGGCATCTTCCCTAGACCTGGATTTCTTTAGATCCTTTGGAAAGCATGAAAATGCATTCCTTGGAAGAAGGATGGGATACAAATAAAATAAAGTGAGACATCTGAACACATATTAATTTCATATTTGTAGTTACATAGAAGATATTATCAGTTACTTCTAATAGGATGTTACATCCTAATGGCATGATGCAACAATTTTTTTTTACTTCAGTACTTTTCCATCACACATGATGCTATAGTGATTTTTATAATGTTTTACATGCACACACAACTTCTTATTGTTTTAAGTATACCTATCAGTCCAAGGTATTTTTTAAAAGAGTGTCTCATTGTGTACTGAATAAACATTTAGTCACAGAAGGAAAAACGCTGAAGTGAATCAATCATAAATTGCACAATACCAATAGGTTTATCTTGCCCCAGGGTGGTGTTCTGATATGGTGAAGATTGCATTTTGAAGTGATATTTGTATTAGGTGAAATCCAGATAATTTTACTCCACCCTGAAATGGATACACCTTTGATGACTGCCTCTGTTCATCATATACAATAACAAATCAGTTTTGTAAGGCATCAACAGACCTCATTTTTGTTAGTCATCACAAAACAATATGTGTGTGCAAGCATGCACTGCATATAAAGATAAGAGAGGGAGAGCAGCAAGTGAAACCTTTAACTTCATTCTATACTAGCAGCTGCAGTATTTAACCAAAAGCATTAACAGTCTTACATCCACATGCATCCAGAGGTTGTACTTTTGACAAATGTCAGCAATGTTGGGAAGAGGATCAAAGGCTCCATATACTGTTGTCCCAGCTGTGGCACTAACATACAGTGGAACCTTGCCCTGAAAAAGAACCCAAGATGATGGCTGCATTAGCGCATGGGCAACAAGATATTTCCATTGACATATACATCACTATACAAAGGCCCTTTCCACACGTGGGGTGTGAATCGGGCAGAAATGGGCAGAAATGGGACTCACTGGATTTTTCCCGTGAGTCCGTCACGAACAGCAGCAGTGCGAGTTCATCGCTCCGCAGTTCTCCAGCATCCAAAATGGCGGCTTCCGGTTGGTGGACGCTCTCCACCAACTGGAGAAGCTCGCCAGTCAAAAGCCCACCCCCAGAAGATCTGCAGGCACACACTTGCGCGCGCCTGCAAATCTGCGACGGAGTGCGGCGACGGAGTGTGATGGGGTTGCCCGCTCCTTGCTTTTTAAAAACCTCAAAAATAGGTTTTTAAAAAGCATGCTGTGCAACCAGTTCCAGTCACGCAGAACCGGACTGAGGTGTGGAACTACAAAAAGTAGTCCACCCCAGTCCACTCTATGGTGCAGAAGACCTCCATCGGAGGTCGCTCTGCGCCATTTTAAATGCCCTGTATGGAAATGGCCTAAATGATAAAACTTAATTTTTTCATCAAGCATCTTCATAGAAATGAGTGATCAACGACCATATAGCCCAGATACTGTAGTTATATTCTGGCAGGCTGAATTTGAATACTGGACAGGGGCAAGCTTCCAGTTCTCTTTATCTTCTTTGTTGTTGTGTGTTACTAAACTTGCAGACTAGGTTTATTGATTTTCCTTTTAGTTTGTGTAAAACTAAGACTCTTCCATACTAATTGTAAAATAACAGTATACTACATTGTTATAACATATATGTATATGATATATCACATATTTTATCATATGATGGTCATATAATAACAGTACCTTGCAAAAATAATTACATATTATATGGTTAATAATATAACATATATAATTAAAAATAATACTGATTTTTTTAGTAGAGATACAGGCCAGAATCCTGTATGGCAGTTACAAATGTGTAACCTGGAGTTACACACTTGTGGCTTTTACGTGTTCACAGTTTCTATGTAGCTGCTAGTTTTGGGGCTAGGTAGGAATCATTAAAGTGTCCCAGTCTGGACTTACTGAACAACTACTTCTGTAACTGATGAACTTTGTTCCCCTGAAACTTGGGAAGCAGCTGGCTGCCATTCCCCCCTCCCCATGAGCAATCACTGGTGTGAGGGGGAATTGGGAGAGTACCCCTGTTTCTGCCTGTTGCAATAGGGATTTCTCACAGGAGAGGTTGGGAACAGTAGTCACTTGCTTCCCCAGTGACAGGGAAAAGATCTCCACCCCCACTGATTACAGTGGCTGCTGCCTAGTTAAGTGGGGACTGAGAGAACTAAGACAGAATTCACAATGTAGCACTATAACTACAGTGCTTACACATATATAAAGACCATATAGGATTCCAGACATAATGAAGATACATACATTTTGTTTGTCAGTAAGAAAGGGTGAACTGGCATGTCTCAAGACATTATAAGAGTTTTAGCATATGCTTTTGGCTATTTTATTTTATTTGCTTTGAGAGACATTTTGCAAACAATTTCTTTTTACAAACAACATTCCATTTTACAAAAAGATATGATTTTATTCCCATAGAATTTATATTTGTGCTAAATGCAATGCATTGGGGGAAAAAATATTTTGTGCAAAATAGAATGGCCTGAATCCTGCTGGTCAGTCCCCAACCAGAGCAGACACTGAATCAGTTTTCAAATGGCAAGTCAATGTATAGGTAAATCCCATTGACTGAATGTGTTTGCTTTGTTTAGGACTAAACAATAGCATACAGGCAAAGTGTTTTTTGTAAAACTGAATGTAAAAAAAAAAGGGGGTCCCAAGAAGTGAAAAGTCTTCAATGAAAAATATGCAAAAGTTCTTGCATAATCTCAGCTGGTGAACTTTTGACTTTTTAAAATCTTCTATGTTCAGATGAAACAAGCAAATATTTATATCTCTGTTATTTAATGTTGTGCCAAAAACCTGTTCTTCAGTTTGCCCCAAAGTCTTCTTCACCTGCAGAAGAGGTTTCCATGCTTTGGGCTCAACATCAGTCATTTTTTAGAATTCCCTTAGAATTCATGTTCTTGTCTTCATTAAAATGTTTATAAATCACACTTCAGTAAATAGATATAAGGGCAGTGATCAGTAATGATATCCAAAATGGCCATACAATCACAAAGCACATTAAAAATTATAAAATACAGTCAGATATTTTGCGATAGTAAAAACACACACTGGACTCCTAGACTGGTGAATGGCCCAATGCCATCTTAACCTACAGCTACTGGATCAGGTGAAAGAGGTCCATTCGGCTGGCAATCAGATCATAAGGAAGACGATGTTTCTACCTCTCTCCTGCCAACCAGCAAGGCTGCAACAAGGATTAATGATGGGGTCCTACTTCTAAGCCTTGAAGCTTATTTTACCACTGTGAATTGCCCAATGTGTTGAGGTATTTTTACTGTCATATATCAACAGACTTCTGCAAACTTGTTTCTGAATTGGCTCCTTCTCTAGAAGTGAATGAGATCCCTTGAACCTCAACCTCTTATTGAATGAGAAAAGACAAATACAGCTAGCATGGTATGATATATTGGGGCAGACAACTTCCCAGAGCTGAGAGATCACATTGAATCCCCAGGATGCAGCAGGGACAAGGGCATTTTTAGAGAAACAAAACCTCAAAAGGTGTGATTTTATTCTTTCCTTCCCTGTCTTTCCAACTCCAAGGATTTTTTCTAGAGCATCCCAGTTCAGTTCAAGTTGAATCCAATGCATATCCCTAACTAGCACTCCTCTCTTCTTCATATTCTTACCACCATACACCATCCTATTCTTCTACCTTTTCTCTCTGTCAGGTGGTTCAGCTAGCAGCAAAGAAAAAGAAGAAGCAACTTCCAAGCCACCTGCTCCTTTACCTCCCCTTTCTGGGGGTGAGGGCGGGTAGGGAGCAGGATGGCCACTTCATCGATCTCCAAATATTTTATTGCTGCCAAATTTAGCTCATTTTGGATATTGCAAGCTTATAAATAAGAAATCAAATCCAGAAAAGTAACCTTATATTCATCACATGAAAGGTTCAACAAAGTTTTGGAACCTGTGTTTGTGTAGGTACACTTGCTCTTTCCTCAAACACAAAGACATGTCTCAGAAGTTGATAAGCATGTATCCTGCTACATTAGGGGGAAAACACATATCAGACCTGTCTTTTGACTTTGAGGATGTTTCCCTCCAGTTCTGATGGTATCATCTTCCCTCTGTTAGGATACAAAGTATGGAAAAGCAGTGGTCATTAAATATCACTAACAGTACCTCTGTCCATATTTTTTTTAAAAAATAAGGGCAAGAATCCATTCTCTCCTACAGCTAAAACAGTTTTACATAACAGAATGAATCCCAGGACATAGAAAAGTTGCTTTCTTGAATTATGGCTCCCAAAAATCCCCAACCAGTAAGCTCTGGAATTGCAAACACTATCCAGTTAAGTCCTTCCAATGTCAGAATCATATTGATTTAAAGGTTTATAAACTCATTAGCTCTACCCCCATTAAACCTTTCGCAATGCAACCATGCAGCCTGCATGTTCTGGGCAGTAATATCTGTACTGGAGTGTCTTCTCTACTTCAGTAGCTCCTCTGTGAATCCCAGTTTTGCTGGGTTTAAAATCATACATGGGACTTTCATGAGCACAGAAATCTCTCTGCTAGTGAAATGCATCCTCAGTGAGTGGAGGGCTATGGCAATTGAAAATGAGGCAATGAGGTCACTACCAGTTTGCTTCTCACCCACTTGTAGTTATGATGTGTCTGCTTAGGACTTTAGTTCTGCACAGAGAGTTCTTTAACTTTCCTCTCTCTCAGCAAGAGTAAATGGTATGCACTACTTTGAAGAAAACAAAAAGGTCACCTGGGCCTCAATCCTAGTGGTAACCCCAACCAGAGGAGACCCCACTGAATCAATGAGATTTACACAAAACGGTCAATTTTGTTGTTATTGTGTCCTTCTGATTGTTTCTGACTTATAGCAACCTTAGGGCAACCCTATCATGGTTCTTTCTGAGCAAGATTTATTCAGAAGAGGTTTCACTTTGTCTTCTTCTGAGTCTGAGAGAGTGTGACTTCCCTAAGGCTACTCAGTGGGTTTTGATGGCTGAGTGGGGATTCAAACCCTCAACTCTCAGAGTACTAGTCTAACACTCAAACCACTACTTCATTGTTGGATCTCTTTTCATTTAGGATTTACCTGTTTTAGTTGAGAATACCAGTTGGAGAAAGGCCTTGGTTCTATATTAGGGATGTGGAATATTTTTCTTCAATGCATAATTCTATTCATTTTCATCATTTAAAAAACTCTAGTCCATTTTGTTATGCATTTTCTAGATTTGCAGTCATTTCATTATTCATTCATTAAATTCTCATTGATTTCATTTATTGTTGGTGTTAGCGCTGTTCTTCCTGTAGTAGCAAAACTGACTTGGGCAGCTCTATCCTGACTGCTGGTATATCTTGTGTTTTTGTTTTTTTTGTGGTGGCCACAAAATGCTTTGGAATGACATAAGTATTTAGAACGTCTGGGGAAATACAATGGCTGTTGACCAGAAGCAGAACTAGCTTGGTTGTCACAAGGGAAGATAAGCCTTTTCATATCTTTAAAGGGATTTTAGTGGAATGCCTCAAAGGGGATAATTTTGAAAAATTATTGACAAAATTGTGGAAAAAGCAATTAGTGGATGTGCAGGCCACAGCACAATTAAGTCTGTTGCGTAGATTGATGCTTAGATTGATAGACGAGCAATGAAAGTTAACTGAATTAAAGATAATAATATGCCTAAAATGATCCTGCCTAAAATATGCCTAAAATAATATGCCTAAAATGATCCTGTACTGCAAAAAGGGGAGGCTTATTTTTTTGTGGGCAATTGGTGTGTCAATATCTGAGGACAGAAGGCAAAAAGAAAGAAAAAGTCATACATCTTTACAACTATGCATAAGGGAATACATGAAGATATGCACACAGAAAAAGCAGAACTTGGAAAAATCTCTTTTTGGATATCAAACTAATGTGGGGGCTCACCTTTCATCACACTTGACAGCAATCACATTATCCATCCCATCCCGAGAACTGCTGCTGCTTTCTTTACAGAATAATGACTCTTTAGATATTTAAAGATGGCAAGGTTAAGAAGAAGAGAGATCACAATATACATTAGAGTATAAATGACTGATACATAATTACTTCTGTCTTCAAGAAATATGGGGAAAAAAGACTTTGGGTTTTAAGCCATTCTGGGGTCTGTTGGCATTATAATAATTGAAAAACTACTTATTCTGCAATCCTGTACCAACTTCCATTGGAGTAAGAATCATATTCTCCTTCAAGGAATTACACTATACATGTTGAGCCTCCCTTATCTGGAAATCTGAAACCTCCAAAAACTTAGGTCCTTTCTGCACAACAGTGCCATCATGGCATGGGTTGCTGTCAGTGTGTGATGGGTGCCATCACCAAGAGATGCCAAAGCCTTCATGCTGTAGGAGTGTCAGGAAACTCATACCCACCATGGTGCAAACCGATACTGTGGGCCCTCCCAACCACCTTGATATAAGATGAGATGGAGCCATGAAGGGGAACCTAAGTTCCCTTATGGAGGTTTCCCAGCTACAGTAGGGTGGAGAATCCAATCATGTTTCTTCCTTGTTATGGCTCTATTCTGACACAATGCTGCAATCACACAGATTTAATGGAAATGTAGCATATCATCAAATGACAAACTCACAATATTATTGGGGACATGGGAAAAAAAACTCTCATCTCCCTCAACTTTGAAAAGTTACTTTTTTTTTTCTTCAGAAAACCATTAGCAGGATCCCCCAGCCAGCCTGGCCACTGGTTGGGGGATTCTGAGAGCTATAGGCCACAAAAGTAAATTTTCCAAGATATAAGACCAATCTTAAATGCTACCTTATCCACTAGACTGGATGGCTGACAACAAGATATTGAGCAGTAAAAATTAGGGAGGGGAACTTGGACAGGGGAGTCAGTGATGGTCATAACTTGCCTTGATCATTCATCATTGACAGACGTAAGTATCTATCAGAAACAAATGATTCACACAGATTTTTACAACAGCATGTATACTCACGTGTTCAGAGACAAATAGTACAATTTCTGGAAGGGCTGCCATGCCTTTGGTTTTAATCTCAGGGTAACGTTTATAGCGGGCAACTAAAACACTGTATAGGTTTGATATGCTGCCCCCTGAAAGATAAAGAATTCATGTTGAATTTAATCAGAATGGTCTTATTGGGCCTTCAATGTAGTATCCACAACTTTTTAAACTATAACCCTATGATCCACCAACTTCAGCCTGACACAAAAGACATACAACAAACTGAATGGAACAAACTACTGCTTCTGTTGAGAGGAGGCACACCCTGGATGCTCCACAGCTTTCTTCATTACAGAAGTATAATTTAGGGTCAAGACACAAGTAATTTTATTGCCATTATTGTTTAAAAATAAAGCGCATCAGAAATCCCTGTCATCTCCTGGAGCTCCACAAGTTGATCCAGATCCTGCTTCTATCTACCTGCCATCAGGAGAGCAAATTAAACCATCCAACTGCTCACTTTACATGAAAGGCTGTGGGCAATGCCTACTCATCAACCTATTTTTGCAGTCTGTTATCCCCTACTAGGATCAAGGCATTGTATCAAACCATGAATGAAATAACATTCAATTCATGCATGATTTCTAAACACAGTTTGGGAAATTGAAATGAGGAAACTAGAATTTCTAGAATCTCCTACCCAGTGGCTGGGGGATTCTTGGAGCTGGAGTTCAAAAACCTACTCCAAAATCTACCTTGAAAGTGTTTTGGTTGCTTTGAAGTCTTTTGACTTGGTCTGACTCTGAAATGCAAGAAAAAAGTTAAATTGCAAGATCTGCAGGTCTAAAGTGTTGCTATTCCAGACTGTAGTGAGGGATCTGAATTTTTGAATATTTCCCCATATGAAATATTCCTTGCTACCTTCAGCAAGTCACACTCTCTCAGCCTCAAAGGAAGGCAAAGGCACACCCTCCCTGAATAAATCTTGCCAAGAAAACCCCACAATAGGTTCTCCTTAGGGCTGCCATAAGTTGGAAAGAGCTTGAGGGCACACAACAACATCAAAGGCAGAAAACTTAGCGTTTCAAGGAGAATGCTGTAGACGAGGCTTTAGTCCTATAGCTCTAAACTAAGAAGGCAAGTTTTCTATTTCTTAATCCCCCTGCACCCCCTAGGAACCGAAAATGTTTCTTAGGGGACTTGGAGATAAGCTTTCTGAACAATGTAGGATGGAGTTAGTTTAGCTTAGTTTTTAGTTCAGTTTAGTTCATATCTCCTCTTTCTTCTGGCAAAGGACTCAAAGTGGCATACAATTTTTATTTTTAAAAAAGGCCAGCTGAAATCTTATTTTAGAAAAGTGAAAAAAATCAGTAAACAATTCACTAAAAAGCACATATGGTTTAAACACACTTGGAACATAATCTAATATATAAAACTCAATGTTTGTTTGTCTGTGTCAGGCAAAGTCCTCATATGATTGGCTGCCGAAGAAGATTCTATGGAATCCTGGGGTTTGCAGTTTAGGGAGCAGCATTTAGAATTCTCAGCCAGAATGTTTTTGGGTCTCAGTCAACTGTGTTTGTCTTGAATAGGCTGGTTGCTTTAGAGAAGAGGCCTAGCAGCAAGGAGGAGGAGAGCGAATTCCCTCAGGAACCCAACCTGTGCATGTTAATAACTCTGAATACAGATTGGATTAGGGAATATGAGCAAAAGTTACAAGTACTGGACAAGACAGTTTGAGGAATTAGAGGCACAGGATTGCAAATATTGCCTATGAGAAAATAAAATCCTGGGCAATCCAGAGTATATATGCTAGTTAAAATATAAAAAGATAAAAGAACACTACACAACAACCAAAGCACACTTCTGACACATAATCACCCAAAGTCTGTGTAAATAAAAAGTTCTTTGCCTGCTGGAGAGAAAGAGCCAGAGCGGGGTCAACCAAACCTTCCATAGAAGGAGGCTGCACAGCCTAGGATGAGCCACTGAGAAGTGTCCTCACCAAATGTGCCTGTGATGGTGGTGGGACCAACAGAATGTTCTTCCCTAAAGGTCTTAAAATTTGGACAGGCTGGAAAAGGGAGATTAGGTTGGGATAATAAAAAGGAGATGAGATGGGAAACTTTTCTTTCATAACTTTTCTTGAGCTAATATGTCTTCAGATATTTGTTTTGTGCTTTCAAGTCATTTCTGACGTATACCTTAAGAAGAACCCATCACAGGGTTTTCTTGGCAAGATTCATTCAGAGGCGCTTTGCCTTTGTCTTCTTCTGAGGTTGAGAGGGTGTCACCCTTTTTGCACCTTACCTTTTCGCGGTGCTGGGGTGCGGGGCTCACGCAAGCAGCCTCCGGAGAGAGGCTCTTGCATCCAGGGTCCTTCGGCTCCACACAAGCTTCCTGCTCGCACAGGAGCCCCACCTCTTCCTTTCGCAGTGCAGCCTGGGACCTTCTCAGGCTGTACTGGACAGGAAGTGCGACTGGTTCAGCTCCTGAGGCTCCGCATGCAGGGTAAGTGTGTGCAGGGCCCCAGAGCAATGCGTGACCGCACACCATTTTTGGTTTCAAGCCAAAAATGAAAAAAATGTGTGAGTGGACCCTGCCAGGCCCTTGAGTGTCATGCAAATGTGAGTGCGTCGTGTGGACCGCTCCTCACATGTGCGTGATGCTCGAGGGGCCCTTTCGCATTGAAAATGCCATGCAAAAAGGGCCTATGACTTGCTCCAGGTCACACAGTGAGTTTCCATGTCTGAGTAGGGATTTGAAGCCTGGTGGCCAAAGTTGTAGTACAACACTCAGACTATTATACCATACTGGCTCTCTCTTCAGATACAAAAATTTTCTTTTTGAAGTTTTGATTTGGCAAGCTGGATTGATGCACTTTCTCACCATCTTTACTTCCCTTCCAAGTAAATGGAGTATATTCTTACTGTGATTTTGTAGCAATACCTACTCATTCATTGACATTTGTAGATCTTCCTAACAATGGCCAAATTTGAAATGTCAGCAGATTATACATGTTAATTCCATGGTTTAAATAAAGCATAATAATAAGAGATTTACTTACCAGGAGAAAATATGCCATCTGCTTCACTTTCTCCCCATCCAATAATTTCATGCATTTTCTTAAGTAGGATCTCCTCCATTACAATGAACACTGGAGCTATTTCATAAGTAAACCTAATAAATATTTTAGAACAAACACACTACAGTCAGAAAATGAAATACTAGGCTCAATACTTGCCAGAGGAAAAAGAAAACAATAGTCATTTCCATTTCAGCCTAACCAAAGGTCTTTATAATGTATTCACTCTCCACAGTTATAGCAATTTGATATGATTTTAGTTGTCCTGACTACATCTTAAGGGTTCCTGGAATCCATAGTTTTGTGAAGTAATTTGAATTTGATAGGTAATTTGAAATCTTTAATATACACCTCTCCAACTATAGCATCACAGCATTCTGGTAGAGAATTCTAAGTTCCTCATGAAACTACAAATCCCACTGTTGTATGGAATTGAGGCATTGCCATCAAAGTGGTATCAAACGGCTGTAATCGAGTACTATGGATACAGCCCTGGTGACAGAGATTCATGGTTCCATCCATGCTGTTATTGCTGTAAAAATACATTTGCAATGATGCCATTTGCATGTGTATGGCAATGTTCTTTTAGCCCAAGGAAACTAGCTAGATGCATCTTTGGATGAAAAGGTGAATAAATATTTCCATCAAGGAGTAAGTAACTATTGACACAAAGTATTGTTTGTGACTACTTGTGTGTAACTAGACCTGGATTCAGAACCCATCACCTTTCACCATCATTTCTTGTCCTCAAATTCCTACTATTATTGTTGACCTTTACTCTGACTATCTGGTAGAAGATCTGGAATACTGGATTGAATCTAATTTTATTGAGAGGCTAGTTTTTCACAGACTATTGTTTAATTATATTACCATCAGAAGACTCTGCTATTCCTGCACTGAGTAGCTGGTTGGGCTTGATGACTCATAAGACCCCTTCCAACTCTATGGCCATTTCTGCACCATTTCCGCACTAGGCTGTTATAGCGCGATGATTCCACTTTCAACCTCCTATGGGATCCAGGGGTTTGCCAGCTGGTCCCTCCCAAAACTACAAACCCCAGGATTCCATAGGAGGTTGAAAGTAGAATCATCGTGCTATAACAGACTCATGCGGAAATAACTTATGATTCTATTGTCATTTCCACACAACACTGTTATAGTGCTATTATTCCATTTTCAACATCCTGTGGAATTCTGGGGTTTGTAGTTTACTGAGGCCAAAAAGCTCCCTGACTGAGAATTGTAAAGGCCCTTTCCTAAACTGCAAACCCCAGGATTTCATCAGATGTTGAAAGTGGAATAATAGCACTATAACAGTGTAGTGTGGAAATGGCCATAGATTTTTTAGCTATATTTTGTTTTATTTCATGCTGTGGACTGCTTTGGGTCCTGTACTGGGAGAAAGACAGGATAACAGAGAGAGACACAGATAGAACTCATTGGAAATTACTCGTCTGTGTTGATTATGTTTTACATTCCAACCAACATTGCTACTAACATTTTAACTAATCTCCAAGGAGCCCCCCAAATGAATAGTGTGGTGTGAGAGGTTAGCTGAAAGGCAAAGGATTTTGAACCAGGATTCCTGATATTCATTCCTAACAGCTTAGCCACTGCACCAGTCTATGTAGAAATAGGGTGGTATATACTTCAATGTAAAATCATTTAGATGTGGATCTAATGGCCATCAAACTGCTGAGGAGAATTAACATGCTATAATAGCATTGCATATATCATGCAATAAAGGGGGAAATGCCTAAACAGAACTATGTATTACCAAACACTAAGGATAGAAAGATTATTCAAAAATATTTAGAAAATGGTGAAAAAACGTGTTTTTGAGCATTAGGAGAGCCTGACAAAGAGAATCATGGACTGAGAATCTTCACAGTTTAGGCATTATTCTAGGCAAAATTTGCACTTTTAAAAAGAAAAGAAAAGAAAGGACTTTATTTGCAGAGGAGCCAGCATTTTCAGTGAGAAGAAAATTGTTAAAATTACTCATTGCTTTTTTTCAAGAATGAAATTAGCAAAGAAGTACATCCCTACTCTACACACACATAAGATCCAAATTCATATATAGTATCATCTTCCATATGCTCTGTAAAGCTCTGAGAGATTCAGGCAAGACATATTGTTGAGTTAAGCCAAAACTGTGACTGCGAATGAAAATCTCAGAGAGGAAATTCTACTGGCATCAATATTAAAGTGTGCCAACAAATGCTTTCTACCTAACAACCAAAGAGTGACCAAAAGATGGGAAAACAATATGCTGATGTCTAACACCTAGTGAAAAACTCTACACTGCTCTTTAATGCTGCTTTCCAGCAGTATTGGTAGAAGCCCTAGACAAGAGAGTTATTGAAGATTTTGGTAGTCAGTTGGTAAACAAAGCTGGCCATGCAACATAGTTATACAGTAAATGTATAATAGATTCAAGACCAGAGGCTAAGCAATTGAGTTCCTTCTTTCCTTTGATCAAACTTCCCTTTTGATCATACTGCACCTTGCTTCTGTGTTTTTGTACTTTCATCTTTTCATACTATCATAGAATTCTAGAGTTGGGAGGGACCTCGCCTTCATCAGGGTCACATGAAAAATGTTTGAACAGTATAGTGCCTAGAAGAGAATCCTCAAGACATCCCTCCCGGAGGATACGGCAGCATTAACTAGCACTTGACCTTGAAAGCTGAAAGGGAAGTAGATCTGCCAGCTGCAGGGTTGTCCTACCCACACTTTACCATCATGTCAAAAAGGATGTTGTGAGAAATCTCATCAAACATTTTGCTGAAATCAAGATAAAGTTGCAGCCATAACATAGATTGGTCTAGCCCAACTTATTTCTGCCTATGGTTGAAAAGGGAAAAACGGTAGTAAGACTTTTGTAGTCTTGGCCCATAGTTCATAGATCTTGAAACATTTCTGGAAATTGTTCTATTCTATTATTCTGCCTCTGGGGCGTGTGTGTGTGTGTGTGTGTGTGTGAACATATTGTTTAAAAAACCACATATTTTCCATGTAAAAAAACAAAACAAAAACCACTCTTTCCAGAAAACCATTTTTTTGTCGCAAATTGCTTTTTTTTATACATACACACACACAAGTACACACACAAAAATCCAGCAAACATGCACAAAAAAACCCGTGCCATCTTGCCCCTCTCCCAAAAAGTGGTCATCTTCACACAGGTTTTTTTTAGTCTAAAATGTAAGTTGTACACAAAAATCATTATATTTTCACTAAAGACAAACCCTTCAGTATTTCTGCTCAAAATAATTTCCCAAAATATTTCAGGATGTGCACATACAGATAAGAATGTTGTGCAAATATCTGTTGTCTCCTGTGGCAGGGATAAAACTGTGGAATGTTTTGTCTTCATATAAAAGGTTCAGCAGTCAAATATTTGCATCTGTGAGGCTTCTGAGAAAAATGTAACAAGGTACTCTTCATCATCTGTCAGGATTACTATTTGTATTGTTGGCTGTGAAACCAAACTTTTGCCTATTACAACATCCTTTTAGCTATGGCAAGCCTGGAATACTGAAACCCTCCAAGGCTGTTTCAGCGCCTCTCAGCACCTCCAGTTTCTCTTGATAACCCTTTTTCTGCCATAAATGGGATGAATTGCCTCTCCAGAAAGCCTCTAGGAACAGCATTTCATGTTTTAAATATGCCCCCCCTTTAGCATTGGCCTCCAGACATGTTACAGGACACATTTTACTTTGCATTAATTTGTTTAAAAGTCCAAGTCTAAAAAAATATGGAGCCATTCAACAAGGGCAGTGGTTGTCATTGACATCGGCCTCCAGACCCACCGCAGCTTTCCCCCATACATCTGAATGCATCTGTCTGTCTTTATCAGTGTCCTGACCTTTCACAGAAAGGACTAATAAAAACACCAATTGACCCTAAATTCTTCCACTCTCCTTCCCAGAGACCTATACTTTTTTTTTTTTTTTTAGAAACTTTAACTTGCTGTGTTATTCATTCCCACCTGGGGAAGCAAGGAAAACTATTGCTCACATGTTTCGACAAAGTCTTGGTAGCACCTCTGTCACATCTAGCAAGGTGGCATACTTTTCAAGATGACTGACTCAATGTACATATGGATGCCTCTCTCTCTCAGTTGGAAGTCCCTTCAACCAAGTCTGCTCTTCACTAGATAAGTGATTAAATTCTTCCCAGTCACATAGACCAGAATGCTTTCCTTTGAGTTCTGTACAGTACGGAGTGGGCTCTATGTTCAGTGTGGAATGTTCAGGAATGTGGCAAGTCACTGGAATGACCCTCTTGGTCTCTAAGGTGTTGTCTACGCCATTTCCAGTTTCATTCCCAAATAAAAGAGAGCTTTGCTACAGAACCAAGCTGGTTGGATAAGTCCCTGCTGTGTGCCGGGTGCCTATACACAATCCACTAGCTTTTATGGCAGTTGGCTGAGTCATCTCCATGCTCAGCTTAAACAAGCCAATTTTCAAGGGAAAAGTAGTTTAGAAACTGCAGGGTGGGGGGAAATCAAAAGGCAGTTTAAAAGCAAAGAAGTTTAGGGACACAAAAAAAAAACAATTTTGAAAAAAGGTCTGCAGCATTGTAACTGAATTCCAGAAAAAGAACAAAAACTAATGGTAAATTTATTAGACATTGACACACACATGCACGGATGCACACATATGTACATACATACACACCATACTTCACATCCAATGTGCAGTACTAGGCTTCTTTCTTTTAGTACCTCAAGCTGCTTGACAAAGGGCCTTTGCACACTACACTGTTATAGTGTTATTATTCCACTCTCAACATCCTGTGGAATTCTGGGGTTTGTAGTTTACTGAGGCCAAAGAGCTCTCTGGCTGAGAATTCTAAATGCCCCTCCCTAAACTGCAAACCCCAGGATTCCATAGGATGTTGAGAGTGAAAAAATAGCATTATAACAGTGTAGTGCAGAAATGGCCTTTGCTGCTTCTATGAATAGAGAAATGTCATGGTGCTGAACAGAACTCAGGAAGAAATCTATTAGTAATCAGAAAATGTGGGAGGGACTCTTTCAGCAATTCTTGTTGCTTCTGTTGAACTGTTGCCATCTGTAACTATCTGATTCATGCCTTAGCTTTGAAGTTACCTTGAACTTCAAAAGCAGGGTGCTGTGCAATTGTGGAGGGGAGGGATGCTTTCTGGGGGAAAACAAATCCCAAGGCCTTCTGGGCATGCTGAATTAACTGAATGGCTCTTTGAATCTTGGACTCTTTTCTAAAAAGCTCTCAAGTCTTATTCTAGAATGTCAAATCCGACTGCTATAATTCCTTGGGATTTGTTCTGAGGAGTTAAATGATACTACTTGAAGTTGTATCTGAACCTGAGAACAAATGTTACACTTGGGGATTCTGGGAGTAGCAGTCTGAAAAATTAATTTTTCCAAACATCACCTGATTGGCCCTTCTCTGGTTCCAAGATTATACAAGTAGTGTTTTAGGAGACAGTCTTCTCAGAGGAATGCCTTCTCCAGATGTATTCAAGAAGTCCCAGTTTTACTAGCATTTGGGTGCATAGTTAAGATTTTTCTATTTAACAAAATTCTAATGGTTCTAGATTGGTTCAACTTTGAAGCTTTATAGTCCTGATCTCTCCTCTGTCTTTCTCCCTCTCTCTGTGTGTGTGTGTGCGCGTGCATATGTGTCTGTGTAATCATACTACTAAGCTTTACAGATGAATTGGCCCTGGCTTGATAGATAGGCTTTAATATTTGAATTGATTCTCTGTTTATTTTTTAATTTTGCCCTTTGTAGGAGATATGTTTTCTTTATACTATTTATCTTGCATACTTTGATGTGATTTTATGGATTTTATCCTGAATCATGCTGGATATTTTAAAATGGACAAATGGGAAGCAAATAGTGTGGGTGAGCAAATGAATGAATAAACATCCATAAGCAAATAAATAATTAAATCCAACCTTTAGGCTGCTCTGCAATGATTTGCATTTAAGTTGTAATCATCGAATGTTTATAAAATAACATAAAATAAAATCAGGCAAGCCTGTTCATATCTCTCTTATTCTGGGATTATACTGATCTAGCAGAAAAGTTACAAGCGGTAAGTTGTAACTTGTTCCACTAGCACGTGAACAGTGATAGTGGAACAGCCAACACATCAAGTCTGACAAAATCATAATGACTTGGTTTGTGGAACAACTTCTTCAGTGGCTTATTCAAAATGTTGGACACATGCTCAAGAATGAAAGTGAAGTTTCTAGGAATGGTGGAGTCTGTGCACTGGTGGAATGACATCCTTGGATACAACTGTATATATTTGCAGTGCAAGTAGTGGAGGCATTTCATACAAAAATGGACACACTGCAGGACTCAGTGCAGCCCATTAATTCTCAGCAGTTGTCCAACCCTGATATATAGTTTCAGCCTCTGTATTTTTGTTGCCTTTCTAGCTTTACTGTAATTCCTATGGAATATGTGGTTTTATACTGTGTAATAGTTTTAGACTTTTGTATGAGCCACTCCACATGGTGCATGGGCACGTGAGATGAGATATATAAAGGAATATTGTAGGTGATATCTCATATCTGTTACATCTCCTTTCTATCATCTGATGACACAGCCATTTTATTTCCACATCATTCTGCTCCATGTGTAGATTTGGCCTTGTTACAAGGCCTGTTCTTTTCATAATCAAAGGCTGAACAGTCTTCCAAAGAAAGAACATGGATAGCTGAAATCTGTAAAGAAATCTGATAATAAATTTGAACGTAAATCTCCTTGCACGTTACCTGTTCTAACCACAGTGCATTTCAATTTTCTTTATGCTTGCAAGAGATTTTCCTTGCCAGAAGAGAAGTAAAGTCAAGGGGAAGACAACAACCAAAAGATCCTACACCAGTGCCACATAGTGTAAATAAACACCAACAGAATTACAACGTGCTTCCATTACACAACCCCTGTGCTGGATGGCAGCACAGTGCATCAAATGGATATTGAAAACCAACGTATACAACTGTTATCATACACTGCAATGCACCTTTGCATACTACTGCCTGAATGTCAATGTCATGCACAATGGTTTTGTACACAGAACATTATTTCCACCACCATCAGTTGGATACAGCTGCAGCGCATTGTGCACAAAGCAAACAAACAAACACCCCACATGCCTACCACACCTGCATATGTCACTAACAGGGTGTCTTCCCTAGGACAACTGTGTACAAAACGTATAACTGAAGAACAAATTGCTCTCATAGCCCTATCATACAAAGCTTTGTTGAAATCATAGCAATTTTTTTTTTTTTTGCAAACATAAACATTCCTAAATTTTGGGGTTGAACCTAAGCTTCCTTATTATTTTAAGAATATTTTGATAAATGCTTTTTTAAATTCAAGCACTCTGCACAAGAGAAAAAGAAACCCATGGTAAGAATCAATGTCTTCCATCCTGAACAACAGTAATATCCTAGTAGATTTTTTTTTTAATGTCATGTTTTTAATATAGCCCTGCAATCCAAATGTAGTAAAAACCTATCTTGGTTCCAAACCCATTACTAAATATTTATGGCCTCAACGGAAAACTGATAAATCTGTTGACATTTTCCATGAAAACTTGACATGAATCTTTATTCTGTTCACATCTAGAACGAGTGAGAGCTGGTAGCTTCCATGTCAGGGAGGTGATATATTTGCTCCAGGTTTTAGTCTGAATTTTCAAAGAGGTATCCAAGATGCTGAACCTATTTGGGAGATAAGTTTCAGCATTTTTAAATTTTGAACTAAAACCCAGATGGAGATTTGATGCCCACTTACTTGGAAGCTACCAGCCATCAAGGTTTGAAGCAGACTTGTTTTCTACAAAAGTCTTTCTAATTCAGCTTGCTGCTGCTATGTAAATCCCATATAACACTAAAATTACAGTACATACATGTTTGTATTTGCTGTAGCTGTCAACCATTCTCCAGCAAGTCCGACAATATCAAGGCCACTCGAGAGCTGGTTGAAATAACGTGGATGTCCTTAAAAAAACAGAAATGAATTAAAATAGATCAAAGTTTTGGAAGAAATATCAGAAAATGCATCACTTTTCAGCACAATTGATTATTGGCAAAGTACCATATTTGCTGGCATACAAGATGCACCTGTGTATAAGACACACCCCATGTATACACTGGCAAATAGTATTTTTGCTGGTGTATAAGACATACCGCTGTATAAGATGCACCCCATTTTCAAGCAGTATTTTTCAGGGAAAAAGTGAGTCTTATTCGCCAGCAAATACAGCATTCATTAGCTTTAAAAAGGGTATGGAGGGAGCTTGAAATGCAGCCTGCAGGCCACCATGGCGGTTGCCATGCTGATGTGATGGTGAATTGACATCAGGATTTAGTTCCATTTTGAAAGAGGCATCCAAAGTGCTGAATCTATTTTGAGTATAACTTCAGCATCTTGTGGAGCTCTTTTAAAGTTCAGACTGAAATCTAGAATGAAATAAAAGCTACCAGCTACCACTGGATAAAGCAGCAGCAATGGCAGAAGCAAGCAAGCATGCCTTTAAATTGGGAACAGAAAAGACACGAGTGCAAAATTATTCTTTCAAGGTAAAAGTAAATTGAAAAGATAAAATGAAGTAAATTGAAGTAATTGAAGTAAATTGAAAAGTAAAATTGAAAAGATAACATAACTAGTGGCCACTAGTAGCCTTATCCCTCATGTCATAGGGCAAATGACAATACCATGGTTGATATATTAAGATGATCTCTACAGAATCCACAACTCTCTTCATCCATTTGTGCTTAAATCTAGCCTTTAGTCCTAACTAAAGCAGACCCATGCAATCAGTTGTTGAACAGTATGCTAATCATATGTTCAAATATACCAATGAGCCTATACGTTGATTATATATATATATATATATATATATATATATATATATATTCCTCTTAAAGGTCTGGATTTGAATGCTTGTGTTTTCAACCATAATCATGTTGAATTTCAATAGGTACCTCTTTTTCATCTTTTACATATACATGACAGGCAGGCACAACAGGGTCTTCAACATGGAGAGAATATCAATTCCCATTGAATCTGGCTGATCAAGATTAGTAAATTTCTTATTAAAATGAACTGAACAAAGTCCACAAATTTCTTCATATTCATTATGGTAAAGAATTAAAGATTTAACATGCTGGTGAAAGTGACAGATCTGTCTAACCCTATTTGGTACCTGTTTTAACTCCATATTTCAAGGTATCCCTACAGTCAACAAGTATTTGCTCCAAAGGTTGTGGTTGATCAGAGAGTTCCACACTGAAGCCTTCCAGCCCTTCCAGAAGCTGATGTGGGTGATGGAAATCCAGCACCTTACTCTTTCTATCGTAGGTCTTCTTGATGTAACTCAAAAGAATATCCACCACTTCATGAAGGAACTGTCCTGTAAATTCTTCCCCATTCCGTGAAGGCAGCAGGTCTAGTGGGGAAAAATAATCAAGCAAGCTACATTTAATAACTTTAGGATTCAGAGGAAGTCATGGGGTGGGGGAGTGTTTTCAGAAAGGGCTGACGTGTTCCAGGGAGATTCCACCTGGCCCTTTAAATGTATCACTACATGGGGAAAACTTCCACCAATTTTACCCCTGAACAGTTCATTTATTCATTTTATAGATTTATTTGCTACCTTTGACAATTTAATTGTCCCAAATAGGACCCCAGATATACTACACAGCAGGTAGACAGAGACAGAGCTGAGGTAAGACAGATTTATGGACCAAGTCATGGCTGTTCCAGGAAAAGGAGAACTTCTATAGTGTAGTCTAACAATATTCTTTTTAGGTATATGGATACTCACATTAATATTGCTATTATTATTATTGTTGTTGTTGTTGATGTTGTTGTTGTTGTTGTTATTTCTAACTTTCCTTTACTTAGGGTGGCTTAACATTTATAATAAATGCAATAAAGTTAAAACCTGAGAGCAAACATGGTATAGTGTTTTGAATGTTGGGCTATGACTCTGGAGACCATGGATTGAATCTCCACTCAGCAATGGAAACTCACTGGTGACATTGGGCAAGTCACACTCTCTCAGCCTCAGAGGAAGGCCAAAGCACCATCCCCCAATATATCTTGCCAAGAAAACCCTGTGATAGTTTTGACTTACTGTCACCATGAGTAAGAAATGACTTGAAGGCAGGTTAAAACAACAATTTAAAACCTACAAAAGATGGACATTAAAATAGAACTAAACTATCAACAACACTAAAAAATTATTTATAACATACTATTAAATAATAAAAAAAACAGCTGAACAGTCAGAATAAATAAAACAATATAGCTCCCTATTAAAAACTCTTTCTTTAAAACTTCTGGTAATCAAAATCCTGTTGGTATGAAGAAATCATTGCCTACCAATGGAAAGACAGAAAGGAGGAGGCCACTCTTGCCTCCCTAGAAAGTTCATCCCTAGAAAGTTAGGGACAGCCACCAAGAAGGCAAAGCACTCTATATTGCAGTGATGAGAAAAAGTTTATGAACACTGTAGAATTATCACATTTTTCCAACCCAAAATGTTAGTAGATCTTACTCTGACCCCATAATCCTAGATAAAGAACAAAACAAAACAATGGATGATCAGGTTAAACAAGTGGCATACAAACACAAGATATTGCCAACATTTTTTTGTCCACAACTGATTTGATATTCAATGTCCATGGGGAAAAAGTATGAATTTTATTATATACAAACTATTTTCACAATTTATAGAACATTTTTATGGAATTGATTAATATAAACTCTATTTGATATTTAGGAAATGACTGGTTTTAATTCATGAAGGCTTTCATGGTAAAACTATGGAGTTTCCATCATTGCTCTTAGGGAGCATATGTTTTCCCACCACTGTAGAACACTCTGCTTATTAGCACATCTTTATAATGAAAACAAAGATGGGTTCTTAACTCTCTTTTGAAATATGGTCAAGTCAGCAGAAACTTTAATATTTAATTTTCACAAATAAGATCCTTGTAGGAACAGATTATAGAAACCAACATAGTCCAGGTTTTTTTTCTTAAAGGGGTAATGACTGCTTTTCAACAGAGGGATTCCTGTACTTTTATACTACCAAGCCAAAGCAAAATTGATATGGTTAGGACTAATTGCAAAAGGACTAACGCCAATAACAATAACAATAATTTTGTTCGTTTCTATCCCACCTTCTTCCCAACATCACAACTCAAAACAGAGCTGCAGAATATAAGAAAAACTGTGAAAAATGTGAAAAACCCCTCTCTCTCTCATTCTTTCTCTCTCTCACTCCATTTCTGCATGTTACCTTATCCCATCATCCTCCTGTTGCAATCCTGGCAAGGTCTTTACCAGAAAGGGAGGGCGACAGAAATGTTCTCCTCTGCACCTGGGCAACTCCCTGAGGAAGAGAGAATGAGCAACATGCACCAGCCTTCTGCAGTGCAGCCAGGCTCTTTCCCATGCTGCACTGGGGAAGTGTTACCCTGTTTTCTGGGGTCCCTTTGGGGACTCCTCAATGTGCTCCATGTGATGGGGAATGGAAACTAGCCAGAGCACAAGCAATAGCAATGCAATAGGCAGGGTAACCTAGCGGGGTCTTTTTACCCAGTTTTTATGGGGTCAGGCCAAGCCAAAAACCAAACAAAAATGTCCAATAAATGATTTTATTGCATGAAAATCTCAAGCAGCAACACAATCACTCACACACACACACCCAAGAGCTATTAAGAAGCAAAAGAGAGGAAATTGGACAGGGGGGTATTGAAGGGGTGTAGTTGGGGTAATACTGCACCTTTTCCTGAAGTCCTGGGTCCGGAAAGGCAATGGAGAAGTGGGGCTCAGCACGGAGAGGGCGACGCTCTCACTCCCGTGAGGCTCACGGGGCTGTCGCGCGACAGAAGGCCCGTGCGAAAAGGGCCTGGGACTATTTGTAAGGGAAAAAGTACCTGGAGGACTAATGCTTTCCTGGGGAAAACAATGGGTGTTGAAGCAATAATGAAGCTCCACCATGGTAATTTCCTTTGTGTGATGAGATTGCAAGATGTTGGCAAAGTTTCAAGATCTTCAGCTGTGTTGGTTTGTGGTATGACTTCATGTAAATGGTCCTCACCTGATGGAATATTTGCTCAACTTGGGGCAGACACGCTACTCCCCTCAAGTGAGCGTCTTGGGGCTGAGGACCCTTTGTTTATTGTGGGTTTACACATCTTGAGGTCTCCTGGGGCTACGTGACTGGGGATTTTACTGGCCTGACCTGGTTTTTCGATCCTTTGACCATTGCTGCCTATGCGCCCATCCGGGTGACCTCTCAGGCACATTGAATCATGTTTTAATATCAAAATTGTAGACCCCGGGACAGAGTTTTTCCAGTGGAGTAACAGAAGGAAGCACCTCCATCACGCTTCCTGCCCTTCCACATCATAGGAAAGGACAGAAATGTCATATGATTATGGATGCTTAACAGATTTAATCTGTTAAGTGAATATCGCACGACCGCGATGGGATGGGGGTGAATGGGATGGCAATGGGACCGTGACAATGATGTGCAGAAGCATGGCCCACAGACCACTGCCATCCTATCCCCACAGAGGGATTGCGATGCTATGCGGAAATGGCCTCAAAAAGAAAGAGTGTCTTTTTGTATTTTTCAAATTTGTTTTGGTTTTAATATTCTGTGGCTCTGCTTTGAGTTGTGATGTTGGGAAAAAGGTGGGATGGAAAAGGATAAAGTCATTACTATTGTTGTTGGTGATGGTGTAAGTCCTTATGTTCTTTTTAAAAGCAATTGAACACTCTCTAGCTTTAAAACCACTTCAAAATTTGTTAAAAGACAGGATTTTAAAAAGAACAAAACATCATTAAAATCCTGTTGCAGTCAATTCCCGAAAAGCTGTTGCAATAGGGAAGTTTTGACTCAGCAGCAGAAGGAGAGCAAGGAAGGAGCCATCCTAGTTCCCTGAGGGAGATAGTTCCAAAGTCTGACAGCAGCCACCAGGAAGGCTCCTTTCCTTGTACCCACCAAATGTGCCCAGGAAAGTGGTGTCTGAAAGAAGGATTTCACTAATATCATGTAATTTCTGAATTCCCACAATAAGTTCCCCACGCCCAAAGCGGTTGGGGTGCATTGCAAAACTGACGAGGATACAAATACTAAAAATGAAATGAAAAACAAAACAAAAAAACAAAAGGCAACTGCACCATGGATACTACCCAACTAAAAGTGAAGCACTTCTAAATCCCTTTGGTTTCAACAACAGAAATAATTTCAATTCATGCTCACAGTATCACACCAAAAGCCCATGGGAATAAAAAAGTGTACACCTTCAACAGAATTCACTATGGAAACTATAAACAACACGCACTTTGTAGGCCATTTCCACTACACCTATTTTTTGCAGATTGACCATTCTGTCTGCTGTCACTTCTGGAGACCGCCCCCACCCCACATATATAGCTATTTGTTTAAAGGAGAACTGCTCATTTTTTTAAAGATTTCTAGAACCACAATTCACCTTGAAAGCAAGCAGTATGCCCCCTGCAGGCCTTGTTTAAAACAAAAAAGTTTGAGGGCGGGGAATTAGAAATAAGCTTTTTTAGCCTCTGCTACTGCAATTCAGTGTCATATGGGGAATCAGTTGCAGCTACCCGAAGAATTAGGCATGTTAGGCATGTTGAAATTACTGACATGGGTGTACAATGAACAACAGGAAAGGTCTTTGTCAGTATTAACAAGCAGCAAAATTAAGAGATAGTGCATTCACATGCCACCCAAAGGGATCTCTGAATTAAAAGCCTTAACCATTCCCCTAAGACTGCAGTGCTATGCATACTTACTGGCACATATATCTCATGGAAGTTACTAGTATTTTTTCTGAGAAAATCCTCCCCTATATATATGTGCATGCGCACAAACACAGTGAAAGATATATGGAGTTACAGATAATATGAACTGATATGCTAGATTAACAAGAAACTTACCTGATGCATAGATGTTGGAAAAATTTGTCACAAAGCTTTCAATGGTAGTATCTTTTTCTCTTTCCTCATGTTCTCTTTGGAAACTAGAAAGTTGCTTTTGTCTCAGCTGCTGAGGCCTGGTATGGACCTGTTCATCTGTAGTATGAGCATAATCATAATCATCACCATCATCATCATCTGTAGTATGAACATAATAATTTTTAAAAATATACACACACTAAACAGATATGTGAAAATAGCCATACTGGTTCACAGCTGTAATCAAGTTGGTTACATCTCACTATAGTAGATAACTGCTGCATATTCTTCTTTCTCTCTTCCAATTTAAATGAAACAAGTGGGACATGAACCAAAATGTCATTGTGTGTCCATTTAGTGCAATCTTCTTCTTCACAACTCGGAACAGGACATTTTTAAGTACTGTTCAGGCCTCTTCGGGTGAAAAAAAGGGAGATTTTAGAACAGAGGCATGGATAAAAGTCATAATTCTTTCTAATTCTTTGCCTCTCCACCATTCTTAGGTTTTCTCTTGCTGTGATATATAACAGTAGAGATCTACCAAAGCTGATTGTAACTATATGGCACAGTGTATAGCTATATTGTATACCCTAATCCCTCCACGTTAATTCTCACAAGCTTGAACTGGTCAGTTTCCTCTCTTCATTTGTCCTCCATTTTCTAATTTTGGATTTTGTTCTCAGTTAACATACAAACATTCCCTGTCTTAGATTTCTCACAACATGTGTTTCAGGAGTAAACCCACATGCATATTTTGTGAGTATTTAGTTTCCTTATGAGATGAGAATCATGTGAATAGAGGGTGTGGGTCTGAAAAAATATTCACCAGATTTTTTTTTTTACTTGATAAGAAAGGGCATCAAGAAACCTCCTTTTTTAAAAAAAATCAAACATTATGACTTTTTTTTAACACTTTTCACTTTTTGTGAAAAATTCACTTATGCAAAAAAAAAATCCTATCTTTTTAAAAAAGGAAAAACAATTTTTTTTGTGCAAGTTATTATTTTTTTTAACAAAGAAACCCCACTCTTGATGTGGAAAAACATTTTAAAAATATTGGAAAACTCTTGTAATTTTATCTGTTGGAGAGAAAACTTTGGAAATTCTTCATTCTTGGATGCAAAAATGAAAGAGGGGTTTGTGCACACTGCCTCTACCTTCTCCAAGTGTCTACCAGTTGGAGCAGAACATCTGAGATTAGAACTCTGTGGTACACACATGGAAGCCACACAAAAAGTTCTAAATTACCAACGTTTGGAATTTTCTTCACATTCAGGAAATTTTTCCACCTTTCATGTAAAAAAAAAAGTGACATATATTTCCCACTTCAGATCTCCCTGACCATGGACAGCTGGAAGGATGGGCATGAAGGAAGAGCCCAAGGCAAGGAGCCTCCTTGTTCCAAACTCTTTTCTCTCATGCAGTTCTAACATATGAGGCTATAATCCTTCCTTTCCCAAGTCTTTATAAGGCTCAAACTAACTTTAGTTAAGATCACATTTTCCTGACAGCCACTTTTTTAAAAAAATCCTTTTAATGTATGAATGTGTGTTCTTCTGTGTGTCTAAGATGTTCCATGAGTATGTGGAAACTGCTCCACTCTTTTTCTGATACTTCCATTTCTCTGGAAAACTAATAGGCTCTCAACCACTTGAGTTTGCTCTTAATGGGAGTTATGGTAAGCTCATCAAACACCAGCTCTTGGAAGGGATGTCACATCCTCCGATATTATGACCACATCTTCAGTTCTCAACCTCACCTGCACATGACAATGTATAGGAGTGTCCCATTCTGAATAATTATCTTGCCCAGCTCATGACCACACTGGAAATTAGAATCATTGCTTTTGTTAGGGTAAGAGAAATTGCTTGGGGAATGTTTTGCATATCTTGCACCAGTGGTAGCATAATTGGCAATACCCTATTGACTTACTAAAGCAGCCAAAAACAGCCGAAAGAGACAATTGTGTTTACGATAGTTTAACAAGGTGGTTCATTAGGATTTGGTTTGCCCACATCTATACAGTCCACATCCCTTTCTACTTCCATGATTAGTTGAAGCCCAGTTTTTGCTTGGTTATGTCATGAAATCTATCTCTTTTCTTCTTTGAATGCCCCTCATTGACTGCAGCTTAAGCAGCACTTTGTGTGCATTTGAAATGCAAATTGCATCTGTCTCATGAACTGGACAGGAAGTACAAAGCTAAGATTAGCTAATTTAATTGAAGGCCATTTCTGCACTACACTACTATAATGCTATTATTCCACTTTCAACATCCTATGGAATCCTGGGGTTTGTAGTTTAGTGAGAGATATTTAGAATTCTCAGCCAGAAAGCTCTATGACATCAGTAAACTACAAACCCCAGAATTCCACAAGATGTTGAAAGTGGAATAATAGTACCATAACAGTGTAGTGAGGAAATGACCAAAGACTGAAAACTGATTTCTTACACATGCCTACATGTCCTACTTATCATTTGTGTGGAAAATACTTTGGATGTTCAGATATCTAACTGCTATCTAACACGTCTCCAGTTCTTTGGATACCAAGATACATAACCAGTTTTACTCAACAGCATTTGGGTAGTTTCTATGTCAGTGGGATAGTGAATCCACTCTGGGGTTTTAATTGCAGCTTTAAAGAAGCTGTCTGGAGTGCTGAACCCTGACCCCTGAAATGGTTTAACATCTTGGATAACACCTTTAAAAATCAGCCAAACCCCAGAATGAACACAGAAGGCACCAGCTGCTATGGGCTTTACGTGTTTTTATACACATCTCATTTGTGCTTCTGTATGGAGAAACCACTGCCAGTTTTAACCCCTTTGGGAAGACTTTCTGTTGATTTTGTTAGAGGCCTAGATAACTGCATTGAAAATAAACAATTACAAAAAGTAAAAAGTTCATATAACATGAATATGAATATTTAACTCCTTTCTCCCATGACTTTAAGGCATACAAGCAAAAGACTGAATCCATTGCCCACCCTGTTCCCTGGTCTTGCCTTTCCTTTTGTCCTGTGTGTGTTGAAAACATCAAGGTGAATCCTGGTAAGCCAGCTTTTGTTTCCTAAATTCTATGAAAAGCTCTGCTAAACAGCATAAAACTATATAGTTCTCTTGCTCTTCTGTGGCATTTGTTCCTAATTTCTTTTCATGTGGAACAAAACCTGTGATGCAGTTTTCATTAAAAGAACTTTACCATACCCACCTTAGGTATTTGGCATCCAAACTGAATGTTTTTGATAATCACTTACTTCTTTCTCTTCTCTCCCTCTTTAAAAGCCCTTGAAGTTTTCCAGGCTTAGTGAAATCATCCTCACCTCACCTCACCTGTGTTCAGTCCATTGTTTTGTTTCATAGCCTACTTCATTGATTCTTCTTGCCCACTCATTCAGCTATTGATTTACCACTCTCTAGTCAGGATCCTAGTCAGAGAACCAGCGTGGTATAGTGATTTCAATATTGGACTAAGACTGTGGGAAAAATTTCTGCTCAGTCATGAAAACACACTGCGTAACCTTGGGCAAGTCTCAGAAGAAGGCAATGGCAACCCTCCTCCCCAAACAAATCTTGCCAAGAAAAATCCACAATAGGTTCCCAGTAAATAATTTTTGTTATGATCTGCAGAATCCCTTCAACATTTTCATCTCAATTTTCATATCAGATTGAGAAACTTCTCTTTCTTCCCACAACTATCAGTATATCTTTAGAAGTTTGTGTGTCTTCAAGTCATATCTTTACAAGTTTGTGTGTCTTCAAGTCAGCTGTTGATTTATGGTGACCCCATGAATTTCGTAGGATTTTCTTAGGCAAGGAGTACTCACAGGTGGTTTTGCCAATTTCTTCCTCTGAAATATAGGCCATTTCCGCACTAGACTGTTATAGCGCTATTATTCCACTTTCAACTTCCTATGGAATCCTGGGGTTTGCAGTTTCGGGAGAAGCCAGCTAGCATCCATAGGATGTTGAAAGTGGAATAATAGTGCTATAACCGTCTAGTGCAGAAATGGCCATAGCCTCTACCAGCCTCCCATCCAAGTACTGAACAGGGCTGACTCTGCTTAGCTTCCAAGATTAGACGTACCTGATATCTTCAGCAACTTTATTTTAAACTACATGGAATTTCTGTATCTTTTAGTGGAAGTCATGTTACTTGTACACCAACACATATGCCAGTTTGCAAAGATACTGGTCCTACTCCCCAATATTGTTATGCTCAACTTCTGTATTGAACAGAAATCTGATCTTGTAGGGTGCCTAAATGTATACAGTAATATTGAGGCAATGACACTTTTATGATATCCCACTCAGCTCCCCAAGTCTTCCCACACTGGAATTTGATGTCTCAGCTTTGTCTCGTACTAAGTCAATCAGCAATCTTCTCCTATACTCATCCTAAGCTAATGACTAAATGCAGACTTTGTGGGTTTGACATCAAACTAGGCCTTTATTCTCTTTCTTCCAGTTCTTTCTCATCAAGATGATGAAGAGCTCTGGAGAACTAAAATGCTTTCTCACTCTTTTGTGAGTCTTTGGTTGTTCCTAATAAAGGTATTGCCCTATTGTGGGTATTAGAGTATTTAGAATTTTTCTCATCTTTGTCATTAATTCATCACAGTGCACCTCAAGGGACAAAACAAAATAAAACACGAAAAGTCTGATATTTGTCTTGCTTCATTTGATTTTTGCTTAAATGTTCTCTGTGGAGAAGAAATAACATTTACATATTTAATTACTTGATTTTACCTACAGAAAGCAGGTGCCTCTAAACTTATTTGCATACAATTATCTGCATGTGCAAAATTGCATCTGCTTCAAATTTAAGGAGGCATTATGTTTGCCGATCCCCATTTTTATCCAGGGTGTTTGCTGTATTTTACGACGTACATTGCAATTAGGATTATATCATTAAAATAGTTTGTACTGAAAATGCAAATCTATTCTCGCTTTGCCCAGAAACCATTTGTGTGTGTGCGTGTGTGTGTACACATGCGCACACATTTATATCTCCAAATAGAAGCACAGGAGTTGTCAAATAACTTTTTCACTTATGCAAAATAACACTGAAGTAATTATAAAGACATCATCTTTTCCAAAGCCAGCTGCTTTTAAACTCTTACCAAAAACTTTCTAGTCACAGGCAGGGTGGGCAAGAGAGAGAGAAAAAAAGGCATGCTCCTTTGTAGTTGTATCATTCCATCCTCCCTCACCCCCCTTAGCAAAATATCTGCAGAAGATTGTGGACACTTTCTGGGCAAATAAAGGTGGTTGGAGAGGCTTTGTTTGTTTCCTCGCAATGAAGTACTGGAGAAGTATGGGTCTCTCATGATGGCTGCTTCATTTACACCAGGCATAATCATTCACGCTTCCAGATGTTACTAAAGTGCAACTCTGCTCATTCCTCACCATTTACCAGGGTGGTTAGGACTTGCAGTTCAACAATATTTGAAATAGGTGTGGAAAGAATGTTTGAAAATATTTTTAAAAAACAGTCAAAAATGTGTTTCTTGAGTGTCAGGAAACACTGATAAAGAGAATCCTACACAAAATTCTGCACACAAAAAAAATGTACACAAGGGAAAGAGAGAATCTTGGTCAGAGTCAGCCAATCATGGCTCAGGGAATTTTCTCTGCTAAAATGAAAGGTAAGACTCAGATAATGAAAAAGATGTAACACAGCCAAAGCAGTCAGAGACTTGCAGTCTAAACAGGGTTTTGGAATCTATGAATATAGAAAAAGTTCAGAATTTCTCATTGAATTCATTTTGTTATATTATAAATCTGTATGTGTTTGTTTTCTACAACTGAGTCTGTTGCATTTAATAACAGAGAAGGAGACTGGTCGCACTTACCACTGTGAACCCACTGATCAAGACAGCCACTTTTTCATAACAGAGATCACTCTGAGGCCTGAATACCCAATCCAGGGAAGGATCTTGAGACTGAAGAGCAAAGGGAGTGATGGGAGCCCAAGGGACAGCCTGAAGAGAGGTTCTGTCACAATGGGCAGAAAACAGCATTTGGTCCATATGTTATGCCCCTAGCACCCCAAAAACTATGTCCTGAGAAGCCTAATTATTTTATATCAAGCATAGTGAGCCATAGAGATATACTGGAAGGTCACGTAGGCAGGAGATTTCTGTTTTCTGTCATACATCCTGGGGTTATCTGGGAATTGGCTCAACGGACATTTGAATGGATTGTCAGCTGTGATCAGGACAATTACTCTCTGTTTACAATGCAAAACAGTCTGGAATTTGACACCTTAAGGCTTGCATCTCCGGAGAGATACTGATCTTACAGGAAACTACAAGGATGTTTGGTTGTATTTTCTTTGAACTACAAGGGTATTTTCTTTGAACTAAAAAGAAAATAATCCATCTTAATAAAAAGATGCAACTTTCTGGTTTCACAGGACATATAACTAGGCATTTTCTGATTCTTTTTGGAGTTGGAGATAGTTCTGGAGGAAGTTTGAGAGCTTAAAGTAAGGAGTTCTCTCAGATTTGCAAAACAATGAAGCTTGTAAACTCCCCTCAGCTCGTAAAGGGGTGGGTGAGATCTTCTTTTCTCCCAGCTGAAGAATTCTGGATTGGTATAGTATTGAATCAAACTCTTATGTGTCTCTTTCTCTCCTAATTTTCGTCTCTTTCTAACTTTCTATAGTCTTGTATGCTTGGAGTGTGAGTGAAGCTGAGTGATTGTATGAAATTTAACTTTCTATAGTCTTGTATGCTTGTTATAGTGAGTGCAGCTGAGTTATTGTAGGGACTTTATATCTGTGTCAATAAAATACTTACATTTGAACAATTTGTGTGGTTTTTGACTGGGCCTGACCCCATAAAAATTGGTTTAAAAGATCTTAAATACCCTGTCCTCTTTGCATAGCTTAAATAGTGCAGAGCTAATTTTTCCCCACAAGAGACAATTTTGACAGCTTTTGGGAATCTTTTAAAGGAGTCCTAAGCAAACAGGGTAACACATAGAAGATAATATTGGCAGAAGTGCTGATCCATGTATCCATGATCCATATATCATATATCTGTGCAATTGTTTTTTGTGGCCTAAATGTAGCATTTTTCACTTGTCTCTATTGAATTTTATTTTATTAATAGCATATATACCCAGCGTTGCCTGGGATTTTATTTTCTCATAGGTAATACTTATTAGAAAAATTTGAGATCATGTATCTCTAATTCCCCAAACTGTCTTGTCCAGAATCTGTAACTTTCCCCCATATTTTCCAATCCAATCTGTATTCAGCGTGATTAACATACAGAGGTTGGGTTCCTGAGGGGAAATATATTGCCCTCCTCCTTGCTGCTAGGCCTTGTCTCCATAGCAACTGGCCCTATTCAAGCAAGACACAGATCTTTCTGGCTGAAAATTCTAGAGGCCTCTCTCTAAACCCCAAGATTCCACAGAATCTTCTCAGGCAGCCAATCATATGAGGTCTTTTCTTGACACAGACA